>JAQFZX010002081.1:0-22108 GCA_034682405.1 Hydroisotoma schaefferi | reverse complement strand
AAGCAAAAGTACGTTTTGCATGTTTCGCTCAGTTTCCTGAATAATAAAAAAAATACAGTAGACAAGGAATGTTTGGTACAACTCACGACTAGACCCAAACCCCCTACCGATTCATAGAAAAATAGATGATCAATTTAATTTCGTACTGGACTTTGTTAATACATATGAACATTTAATATCAGCATGCTATTATGGCGTTGGAGGAAGTGAATCTTGACTTTTGATTGTGTAGTATGCTCTTTTTTGGCACTATAATGGATTCACATTAGGTAAACTTCACTCCTATGAACGGATTATAGTATAGTAGCTATGAAGGTTAATCGATTGTAGTAAAATAACAATGGGATGATGGCCAGTAGTTTACTGTGGACTGTAAAAATGAACGCAAAATAACAACAAAAGTAACGTTGGGGTTGGTTGTTGTGCGATATTATTATTATTATTCATCTGCATGTACTATCTACTACTCCGTCCAACAAGTGAATCCAATGTGATGAAATCTACAATGTTTAAAATCATCTTTGATGATTGTGTTGATGATGACGGCAGGCCAAACTTATTTTGATTCGCTGGTTATTATTTATTGTAGACGAAATAAATACTCCAAGCTGCGTGATGAGGTTCAAGGATATCAGGATTTCTTTAAAAAAATTTAAGCTTGCCGTTCTTCAGTTTGTATTCCCTTTTTATTGTATAGTAGGTTGATATTTTGCTTTGATCTTTTCCTGACTTATGCAGCCTAGTAGTCTGTAGTTTGGTGATTGTGGGCAGTATTTTACTTTTGATATAGTCCAGTGAAAATAAAATAAGCGTCTTCATATTTAAAGGAATTCATTGGTTGAGATCTAAAGTCTCCTCGATCTAAGATCGGGCTCAAGCAAACCTTTTGCCAATTGTCATTACTTTTTTCAAAGTTTTTACGAGCTGGTTTTACTATAATTTAGCTATTAAAAGAACGTTACGAATGGTAATATTGGTAATAGCGGCGGCTTAGGCATATGTATTGTATTTTTATACTCTCTTGTTTAGCTCAAACTTTATGACAGTTTGATTACGTTCAGGGTCTAGAATTCGCTTAAGAATTGATTTTAAATAGTTTTCCATGCAGCATTCTCGTACCTGATGGTAACCACCAAGGAATGATCTAATCTATGTTTAATAACCATAAATCTCGTGGTAATTTACCTATTTTTAAAGATTTTTATGCGAATTAATATCTAGTAAATCACTGTAAAATATGTGTGATGGGTTTCCTTTCATGGAAAAGGATCAGAAATTAAAATTTAAAACTAACTTGGGTCAACTATTTTGACCTGTGGGATCATTTCCGTTTTTAAATCCAAATCCTAAGCATCTTAAACAAATTACACAGTTCCAATAATATTTTAATCCAAAAAATTAAACCAAACATGGTCATTGAAAGTTACCGTTTGACTCGACCAGGAAGGGCGTCGGCTTGATATTAATTCTTGGTAACTTAAGCTTTCCGAGAGTATCAGAAAAGAGATTTTATTTCATGATAAAATTGGACTGTAAGGTACAGTTCCCATAAAATAAAATGTCTTAAGATAGATGGATAATTATGATATCGTCTACCCTACAATTTACTGAGCTCAAGACAGAAAAGGGGCGGTGAGCATTGGAGCCATTCCATTCCATAACTTGTATAATATTAGGATAGGTTAAGAGCACTGTATCTAATTCGCGTGCAAAATATTGTATGCATTTGGAATACAAATGATAAAAATGCAATGCAAGATATTAATTAAAATATACATGTATCACGAGTATAATGATACTTGATTAAAATACACTAAGAGAAATAAAAACCACCTTATCGAAAAAATATAAAAGGACAAGGAAATTAATTGCGGGGATAAAAGACATGGTGGTTGGGTAACTGCATTTATGATATTTATGTTTTAAAATAACTGGTCAAGTGTTGGATCAAGGCCGAAGGGATGTGAATGGAAAGCCCAATTAATTATTCGGCACAGGGACAAACAGGGAATCAATAAGTAAAAATAAAATAAACTACAATCCCTCACGACAAGCAACTCAGCCAGACAACTTGAGAGATAAAAGATTGATAAAGGTACGAAGCTTAACAATATTGAGACAAGTAAGAAACTGCAGTGATTAACAGCCTTGAAAAAATACAGGTTTGCCAAAAAAATCTAATAGAACTTACTACTATGGACTATGCAATGCCATGATGACTGACTACGGTTATTCTCTAGTAAAACCAATGAGGATCGTTGGATTTGATAAGTAGATTATATTAGACTTTACGTCAGTCTCGAAGCAAAGCACCTCCAATGAATTTTTGGATTTCCATACTGACTTGATCGTGGCTAATTATTTGAGGAGAATCTGACACCTGCTCTATTGCAATGATTTCATCATCTTTGTAATTACTACTTGCTGGATTCACTTGGCTAATTAGACGAAGACTTACTTAAATTTGGGGGAAAAAATCCATAAAATTTATATTTGGAATCAAATTTTGTAACTTGATTAGTTACATTTAAAAAGCACTCTTTTGTTTCTAGCTGGGTTGTAATACTAAATATTTATTTTTAAGTTGCCCAATCATAAAAAACCCTATAATTATAAAATGTGATCTAAGGAGCTTCAGCTTGGGTTGCTTCTCTTTTTCAGAATATTGAACCGTTTCCTAAAGGAACCTTTTTAATTAGATTCTTACAACAGAGCTTTGGTACAACCTAATGACAAAAATATTGAAAAAGCTATTCTCTGAAAACTCGGAAAATATTCTACAAATAGCCTCTATTTTATGCTCGCAAATGAATTACTCAAAGTAAATGGATCGTTTGTTTCTCTAAAAGAGTATTTTTGTAATCTAGTTTGTTTCCAGTACTTTGCACCCCCGCCTACGCACACCAAATATTTTATTTGTATTTTGTTTACCTTATCCTACTCTGATATATGCAGATACATTTTCTAAGGATTTGCATCAGTCCAGGTTGTATAGTATAAAGACTTTAGGCGTGTATTCATCTTCTTTGTCGTCACAAATTAAGGAATAATGAACGCCGGAAAAATCAAGAAAGGGAAGAAGCATCAAGAGGAAGGATGTAATCTATTTTTACATCTACTCTCAAGTCAAGGCTGCTGTAGCTTTCACAGTAAATGGTTTCTATTCCAAGTAGAATAAACTAAGCGGTGATTATCCTATTCCTATTACTATTCTTCAAGTCAGCCATCATTACACCACCTCGTTTCATCTTATCAGCTCACACCCAGGAAATAATTACTTTCCTAAACATTTAAACATTTATAAAGTACCAAAAGAGTATCTGGTTCAAAAAGAGTTAATGAAATACAGACAAACATATCACAAACTCATCACTTTGAGTCAAAAGTAAGCAATAAGAAAAGCCGATTCGGGACGTTTGGTGAAAGTTAGCAGAACTGCCGTAAAGTAAAGCATGAACTCGTCATGATATAATATTGTACATCTGGTTGGATATGTGGGTGGAGATTTCCATCCATATGGTTCAGAGCAACAGGTTTAGCAAGCGGATCGAATCGATCCCTAGTCAGATCCTTGCTTTCTCCAGAATCCATTTTAGGAGAGCCTGTCTAGAGAAAGTTGTAATGTTGTAAAAAAGAGTGAATGCAAATGTCGTAGGATGATAAACTGGACAGTATCGGATATTGCTAAATAGGAACAATGTTGTTTTTTGTCTTTGGCGTATGTGAGAGAAATCTCTGTAGGAACTCCGGATATTAAAGACAGCTTCATATAATTGAGAGACAAGAAGATACTTTGATTGTGGTAGAGTGGCATTGCTAAGTGTGAGTTTTAAAATCCATGAATTTCTACCTATTAATAGTGTAGAATTAACTAAATCTGGTTAGAAGTGTGGGACGTGCGGCGTGATAACGAATGTTGTCTGAAATAGTATGCAACTTTTATCACAAAGCCTGGTCCTACGGCTTCCTAAATATCGTTGAGCTGAAAGCCCTAACACTTTCTCTGGGTGAGCGACTGCTTTTACTACGTAAGTTGTAAAAGATGAACGTATGTTTGGTAAGATAGAAAGAGTGACGTTGGTAGTTGGCTTAGAAGAAAATCCTGGAAGAATATTTACTTCAAGTAAAAGTGTTTTTCAAGCTGCGTCATCCTTCCTTGTCTAACTTTATCTTAGGCTTGGAGTTTTTTCTGTGGGAGAGAAATTCACCGGAGATGTCCATCTATTTATTACCATTACTACAGACACTGGGTCATATAATACGTACCCGGATTTCCAATCTCAGTCTCAGTCTCACCTCTTTAATTTTATCAAGAAAGTTATTCCGCCGTGTGGTTTACATTTTTAACCAACCTGGCATTTTATAAGTGAAGAGTATTATTAATGTTTGCCAAAACACCTTAATTTACTGATAAAATGTCTTAATTGTAAACGATGTAGGTTAGAGTTCAAAGTATCTTTGCAAATACTTCATACTTTTGTTTCTTTGTCACAATACCGAGCAAAAAAGTTAGTTACAGGTTTTGCTGCCTTAGTTTTAATTAAGTTAACCATTTTGAATTTATTGACGTAATTAAGCTCAGAGTATAGAGTAGTACCTAAGCAGATCGCACGTACGCATATGTAATCGAGCATTTAATCTCTGATTATAATTCCTGAAGGTGACTTACGAATGGATGGAAATTAAAATCCAAATGATATGCCTGTAGGATGCTTACTTGGATCCAATATTGTGTATTTGGTTTGTCTGTCTATCTACTCTCTGGATGAATCTGCCATTGCATTGCCACTGCCACTATGGATGATATGATGATGGCATGTTAGTTGATGTGCATTACATTGATTGTTGCTAGGTAGGTGCGTTGGGCTTTGGAGATCTAAAGCAAGTAGGAATATGGAATTGCTCAATCATGGGTTCATTTTAGCAATAAGCTAAAAAGCAATCAATTTGAAATGGATTATCATGGATAGTGCATGCAGGTTATATAAATTACATTGGTCCGGTTCGAAGTTCATCATCACTAACTAACTATGCATACTGAACTGTGATGGTAAAAGTGGTTCGTATGGAGGCAATTCAACTTTAAAGTTAGAGATGATGATCATGAAACCTCTCAATGCCTTCCATGCATTAATAGCATGTTCATTGTCTGCTTTTGCCAAAGTATATAAAACTCTGTGCTAAAATGCCAAGTATTAAGCTAAATGACTTACTAAAGGGATTGGACCGCTCGCTACTAATAAGTACGGAGAATGCGGAGTTCCCCGAAAGTTAACTGCAAACTGTTGTATCGATATGCTAACGTTCAGCATGAAGAACTTTTATGTTTAGTCTAACATGGAAAAGTATGTGTGGGTCTGTCAGCAGATTCGCAAAAAGTATTTCTTATTCAAGCCAAGCCAGTTAAACTTTTGGTACAGCTACAGGTATCTTAATATGGACGAACGGCGTACGTACGTACGTACAGAGCATTTAAATATAAAGTGCCTTGGGCCTGTTTCCATCCATTTCTCCGTCAATCCATACTACTCGAATATCATAATATAACTATAATATTAAATATTTTAAGTTAATCCTAATCTGGGAACCCACAGAACAAGTAAGTAGTTCGCCAGATAACTTGAATCCTTTGGGCATAATTCCTCTAAGGGGAAGAAGGATGCCGTTAGGGGGAAACTCGTTTATAATAATTCGTAAAGTTGTTGATAAATACCAAAGTTATAATGAACTAGCATAGCAAAGCAGTAACGACTCTGCTTATTATTATGCCTGAGTGGTAGAAGCACTCCTATGTGTGTAGCGTTATGCTGAAGCATTCATCTACTGCATGAATGATATGATGTGTCTAAATGTTAGGTTGGTAGTATTGGTGCGGTAGTTAAAAGTGGTTGGTAGGCTGTCAACTTGTAACCAGCTTTGGAGCGGTTGGTGCACTTTTTCTTAATCATGTTTGTCAATGTGACCTGTAAATTATTATAGCAACGTTGGGTATATATTAGTTGCTGGGGGCTGAAGCGGGTGGTAACTGCGTCGTTCTTTCAACAACAGTTGCCAAGCTTGGGAAGCTTCTCAAACTTGGTATATAAGAGCCGAGAAAACCTTCAGTCTTCGCGGTGGATTGGGCCTGAGTTGAATTTTCAATTCGAAATCCCAATCACACTGGCCGTCCCAATCCCCGCTAGCTAGCTGCCCTTACTCTGGACGCCACCGCGGTCTCTTCTGCTGCCTTGGCTGGTTCTAGATTATAAAATCCCCTTCCTCTTATTAAAATACTCTCACTTAAACTCCCTTCGGAAACTTTCCTGGTTTCCTTTTTTCATCTTGTCTCCCAACTATCTTAATAACTTCTTCCGAATGTCTTTCAGTTTCTGAAATCACTGCTTCTTACTACTCATCCCCCTTCCTTTACAGGCGTGTGCATATTGAGCTTATGCATTGCAGTGCTCAAGTAGTCTTTTTTGCTTTGTACCTAGTGCATTCCTTAGACTTAGAACGGGTTTATTTTAATTATTGGCGAGTCTTTCTGTCTTTAAACCCGTCGTCATCCGGCCTTGTTTAACTTGTTGCAAATGTCTGTCTGTCTACATTTTGTTTGGATACGCTTGCCATTGCACTCACTCTATTATTTCTGCCTGCTTTTATTTTAGTTGTTACGATTTCCATTGGCAGATTCCTGTTAATCTGTCTGCATCCCTGGGCTATCACGATAGGATATATGGTAAAGAATGCATTCCAAACTCTAAAAAAGTTAACTTACCCAATAAAGAAAGCGTACTAGTTTTATTAGACCTGGCTGAAAATGTAATTTTCAAACTCCAACGCTTGCAAAACAATGCAATGCAATGGTCGAATACTCAAAGAGAGTAAGGTTTTTATATGGGTACATCTTTCAGAGGTAAAGCAAAGAACTCAGTTAGTATAACTGAACGGCTGATTGTTGCGAAATCGGTTTTTTTTCTTACCGATGAGGGTTATGTACCGTAAGAAATGGCTAATGTAAAGAGACGACTGGTTGGTGGGTATTGGAATTCGCAGTGCAATTATGGTCTTGCTACTGCTGCTCTGCAAACTTAAATCTAAACCTGTGAAGCAATGCATTGGAATTGCATATGGTTTCTGCTCTCTGGATTGGATGACTATTTAAAATAAATCCGGGGTTTCACAACTTTCCGGTTTGTTTTAACTTTGGTTAACTAAACTTATAGATTAACTGCTAAAAGTGTAATCTAGCTCAAGAAGCAAAGTTACAAGTTTTGGGTATGGGGTTGTTGGGTGTTTAAAGAGTCAGAAAATTCGGGTCACTAGTGTATGTCGTCTTCCTACTTAAAATGCATGGACACGGGGTATTTTATCTTGTGCATTGGTTGCGGTTAATAAGCTTAAGGAAATAAGAAAGTGTGAATTGAGTATAGTTAATAGGTGGATCTTCCTGTAGTAGATCCACTCGTTTATTTATTTTATCTATCTTCCTCGTAGCTCAGATCTTTGATATTAAGTAACCGTAAAAACAACTGTCTAAGACACAGAAACCTAGATTGACTTAAGCATTATAGCTAGCTCGGCATAGGATTAGCATAGGATGATCATTGTAAGCACACGACACATGGTACGACGGTGGAATCCACCGACCTCTTTAATACCAAGAGACTTTTAGATTTAGATATCTATGCTATATGCTGTGCAGGAATTTCCATGTGTAATATTTATTAATACTCATCAATAAATACGAAAAGTCTCGCCATAACTCTCCATTGTATTATTGTAATATTTATGGCTTCAATTAGACTTCAAAGTCGGTCGGCCTTTCTTAATTTTTACTTAGGTACTGGATGCAACTAGACATTTACGCATTTGTTGACAAAGCCCTGCTTTAACTAAGTTGTTGAACGACGCTATAAACTCTTCGTATAATTCTTGGTTGCGACATGAAGTGTCAATCAATGGGATGTTTATACATTTTTATACCACCACATATCAATCTGATAGCTCCTACGACCAGGATAGGAAGTTTATGGAATTTTACGCAGGTTTTTTTTGTGGATTTTTCCTTACTTTTGTAGTAAAGTATAGAATAGACGCGTCTCTTGTTCAGCTTATCTGAACTTAGACTCAGTGGAGAGTTTTTTGGCAGGATTTGTATACCATCATTGGGCAATCAACTGACAAAATTATCTTATAGTTGAAGTACTAAAAGCAGTCCTATATTACAGCAAGGTTTTAGGGAATTTCTCCTCATTGAGGATGACGATATATAATGTAACGTTGTTGTGGCATATGGAACGTTGTTTAATTAACTTGAGGAGGATGTTGCAATAATAATACATATTCATGAGTGAGATGGTGGTGGATCATACCAGATTTATTTATCACTTCCATTCTTCACATTCAGTCAGTGCTACATTCATACACGGGATCATTTTATAATGATACACTTTTAGCTCCCTTTGGGTCACATCTGTTCAAAATATTTCTAAAGCATTACGGCACATTATTGACTTCCTTGGTGGTAATTATATCAATCCAAGTCAAAGTTACCTGCTTCTGACTAAAGGGTATTGACCGGAGCTTTAATTAATTAGTCACTTAATGGCAATAGGTACCGTCCATTAGGATAGGTACAACTGGTTTGAGGTACCTTTACCCTTTTTCGGTAGGTTGTAAAAGGACAACTTCTGCTCTGTTCTTTTAGCTCGATTAAACTAACTCAAGAGAAGCTAAACTTTACTCAACCAACATCGTGTTAATTAGTACCACTTAAAAGAACAGTTACGTCTGAGGGATTTGAATGATATTTATAAAAACAGACATTTAAAAAACAATTTTACAAATTACAATTAGAGTTGCATCTAAAGGTAGGTAAGCGTAGGGACAGGTTGGATAGACAAGGCATAATGTCTGTTTAATTTAGTAAAAAGATCATTTAACGATTATGTACACTTATTGTGAGGGAAAAAGTATAAAATAAATTAAATTGAATGCCATTGAACCTCAAAAATTACACATGGAATGGTGGAAGGGGTTTCACTTTTTAGCTGCTGTAATACAATGGTATAGCTTATACGCATATTTGTGTTGCTATTTGTTCTTTGCTTTTTTATTTCTATCCAACATTCTATCTGAATTCCTTCAAAGAGATGTTCAAAAAGTTGATTTTATTAGCAAGGTAAAATCAACTAATTTCATGTAAAAGCTGTTGAATGGATAATCAAGAGATTTTCTTAAATCAAATTGCACATTGGGAATAAAAATTACAATAAAATTACATGGCTATCCACGTCACGTCACGAAAAGCGAACGTCCTAGAGACAAACTCTCTGGTCTATAGGTACCTTAAACTTTGTAGTAATAATAAACTTGACTGCCTTCTAAACAGTATGTATGGTAGCAGCTAGCTTGCAGTGTTTGCCTTGCACGAATATTATTATGAGGAATCTCTAGCCTTGTACTTGTAAAAAATTAAACGAGAGAATTTTTGGCAATGAGAAACTCAACCATTATTTTAGTAAATCACGTCTACTTAACTTACTATGGCTTGGGTCAGTTGGGAACCTTTTTTGTATTTATTTTTCGTGGAATATTAATATTTGGCTGAAATCTTGACATTGTCTTTCCTTTATGTGCAAATATTTGCACTTACTAATGCGAATGTTAGTAAAGGTTACAAAAAAAGTGCAAGCGTGAGAACAATATCCAGATAAGTTAAGTTTTTCATCAGGGTGCGCTGTGTACTTCACTTATCCATTTCAATGGATACCATACAACAACAGTGTAAACTTTGCATCTTTCAGACTTTGTACTACTTTGGTAAATACTTGGATAACTCTGCGATGCGATATTGTAGTCAAAGCTTAAAGTAAAGTTCAAACCTCAAAGTGTGATGGTTTGGTTCAGGTGGGCTCGATGACTTTTTGACATTGTGGATATTCCAACTATCACAGTAAATCCTCCATGATAATATGCTATGAAAATGCATCAACATTGATTATTGAATGGTTTACTGGAAATTGTACAAACGAATGAACTTTTTGAAGACAGATAAATCTCTTTTTAATTAATTTAGTTTAATAAGTTTTGACTGGTTTGAAGTTACATATTAATTTCTATCTCGCACTTCAGCCAGGATGAAAAGCCCTGCAAGTTGCATAGCATTTCATTGGATGGATGAGCTAAAAGGCAGTTTGAACAAGTTTTATTCTATGAAAGAATCATTCAGCCAGCCAGTGATGGTTGATGGTCCATGATTTCTGTTCTCAAATGATGTTGAGTTTTGTAACGTGCATCTGGGCATGGATTCGTTCACAATAACGTATTCTTATTCCTCAAATAGTTTGATATAATCACCTTGTCCTTTAGCTAATCTTGTTCATTTATTTTCATACTGTCTGTACGTAGAAGCAGAGGTGTAGGTAGTTGTTAGGAGTATTAAAAGTGTACAAAGTATGTTCAAACAGTTTAACATTGGAATAAGATGGTAAATAAAACTATATCTTTGGCAAGTTAACATGAGGTGGCTAAAACTCGGCGTAGTTTTCCTTCGTCCTCTTTGGCCTTCAATGCAATAATAAAATAAGCTTCTTATCTCATCTTGTAATATCTAACTTTGTAAAATCTAATATATACGATCACTTTGTATGGTAAAAGGATATATTAAAACTGCTCGTTTGTACCTCTGTTCTCTGTATAACTTAGTTTTCGTACAATCATTTTACACGCAGTTGGTTGCTTTGCTGACTTGTTGGTTTTGCAGCTGACATGTCCATAGAACGGCCTACTACGGAGATTCAGTTTACCAGATCCCCTCAAGTGTAACAAAGAAAAATGGCCAATTATTTAAGTAATGACAAGTGGGAGATTCTAAGAACTATTTTCATAAAACAAATTCTGAAAATGTATTTGTAGAAATATGGATTTTTCAATTAGTCTATAGTTTATTTAGCTTAGTCAAAGTGTAAGTGTGAAGGAATGAAGTAAGAATATTTGCTTTTTATGATGACGCAAACGGGGGTAAATGGTAAATCCCATTTTAATTACCGGATTTTTTTTTATTTTGTCAGTTATTTAGATGCTGAACCTTTTTAAGGCTAGAAAACAACCTTCCCTTGACAGCAGAAATGGCATGGCAGTAATCCCATATAGTTCACAGGCACATGCACAAAAATGCCGTTTTATTTTAACTTTTACTGTAGCAATCAGATCTAATAAGCTAATATATTACCTGAGCATTTGTATTAGAGGCCAGTAGTTTCACAGTTAATAGATAGTGGGTGACAGTGATTGCAGTTAAATAACTATTATATGCCTATCAGATTTTTTAACCTTGATTTTAGATGAGCGCTTTTTAGGATTCTGGGATTATAGGTAGGATTACTACTGTAAAGATTACAATACAAATGCAAAAGCATAGGTTGCATAATGATGCATAAATATCAAGTAATGCGTAACTTTCCTGCAAATAAATAAATTACCAAGAAAAATAAGGAGTACTGCAGCAGTATAAACAATGCAAAATATAAATCCTTTTCATTTCACACTATTTCGCCTTTCGCATACTGTGACTGGTGCAAAAATTAATTATCTCGCAGAATTGATTATTACCGAGAAGTTGTTAGTACTTTTTTCAGCAATCATGAATTTTAAGTCCGGGTTATCGTATACAATTTAATTAATATTTTAAACCAAATAGTTTGCAGTAAATCCGGTAGTTTCGTTAATTGGATCCTGGAAGGGTTATTCATATGCTAAATATTTGTCAATAAGTTTGTTGAATTTATAACTTGACTCAAAGTTACTTAATTTAAGTTACAGTCTGATGAATATTTGTTTTGAGATTTACTAGTAGATTTCAATTATAATGACAATAGCATGTCATGTCTGTCTGTCATATTAGTTGATTGTCCCGGTTGAAGAACTAATGTGTTGATGTGTCGTTTTAGGATTAAAAATACCATAATTAATTACAGGCTGAAATTGGCAAAAGGCTAAAAAATACTTTACCAAGAACGTTTTACTAAGATTGACTTTATCTCTAATCTCATTAACCCAGAATAGGATGACATTTTTTACCATTAATTAAGATTATATGTAGTGAAATAACGTAGAAGAGGTCGTGTAGAGTTAAAATATGCATTTATATACTCCTTTTATAAGGTTGCTTAAATATTAATTGCACTAAAAGAAATTTAAACATTTTGCAATCTTTGTAAAGTGAATTTTATTAGATATTTTATAAATAATTTAGAAACAACTGTCTTTCAAACTACTTAGAGGTTATTTCATTTATTTATTTATGTTCTTTGATTATAAATCCTTCGGCTTGAATCCTTTTAGAAACTGGCAAGGATGAGGGTGCAGAATTAATGAAAAAGCCAGAGATACCTTCAAAGTTAACCAAACAAGCTGCAACTATCTGCGTACCCATTCGCTTTGTTGATCGTTTTGTTGGCTACAGAAATTATGCCTAAATGAATAGTTACTCCGACAAGGCGTTTGTGTTACTAATTGTTTTAATTGTATCACATTTGCAAGCATAATTGATTCCATATAGAAAGTCTACTGTTGTACTTTACAGATAGCAGTCGATCTACTACAGTGTTATTATTCGTCTGCATTACAGCTACAGTTATTTAGTCCTTAACTTCTACTCCAATTCTGCCTATAATAAAAATAATCTGATCAAATACATTTGGTTGGTTGGATAAGCCAGATCTATCCTTCCATAATAAGTCCAACACACTCAAATAAAGTAATTTGGCTGCTTAACTTATAGTTTTTAGTTTATTTTTTTTACTAAAGCAAAATAAATTAAGGCACACCTGCCAGATTGTCCTTTGAGCTGAATAAAGGTGCTCTGGTTTTGGCCAGCTATATCCTACCTGGTTTTGGTTACTTATTCAGTTTTAGCTCACATAGCATCGGTTAAACGAATTGGCATTGTACCTGCAGCAGGCACCGTGATGCATGTTTATTCTTTATATTCGAAGAATAGAATAACTTATGCTAATAATGGGAGTTTTTAGGTAAAGGAATTTTATTTTTGGAAGCGGATCATTTTATTTGTAGTATTGTAGTTAGTTATTACAAATTATTTTAAAGTGTTATGGAAGAATTTGTAAACTGAATCTTTTGTGATTCAAATTAACACTTGAAGTCACTAGAGATCTGCAAATTATTTTTAGCACTGCAGATGCTAATTTTGTTTTTCAACTTCTGCAAGTTTTTAAAATTATAAAAGGATACTCGGAACAGGAGGATGCACACTTAAAATAATACAACATAATCCCATAATACTTTATTTATATAAAGAGGATACGACCACAATGGAAAGATAATAAGTATTACACTAACTAGATATACGTAGCCTCGTCCTTAATTTAATTGTATCGACCAATATCCATGCATGAAATAATAAAACCCCGATTATAAATTCTGTGGTTTTATTTTGTAAAGTTGAAGAGGAAACAATTATACCTAAAGTTTAAACATACATTTCCTCCAGTTATATGCCAAGTGGCAGGATGTTGTTTACCAATAATAGTAAATAGATAGAAAAGGACGTATTAAACCGGAGATAAATTAATAATATATGCTAAATGAAAAAAGTATGAAACCGCTTTTGAGGTTCCTTTTAAAAGCCATTTTCCCAATTGGGAATATTGAACCAGGATCTTGTTTGGCGTTGGCTTTAACCGCAGATAAAAACATAGAATAAAAGCAAGGATGCATATTAATTAACAAACTTTTAATAACATCTCCAATGAGATTCAAATCTACCAGGCGTAAGGTTACAACGAAAGCGTTGTGTAGTTTATCAAGGACGTCACTTTTATCCCTATAGAACCCTTCAGTCAAGTTAAGTTTGTATTTGGCCCATCAATAAACCAAAAAAATCGAATCCTTGAACTTAACGTAATGTCTACACAATTAAATGAATGGGGAGAGACAGACCCTCCTGTTAGTATCTTTATACAACTAATAACAACACAATTAAACGATTAAAACTCATTCTAGTTCCTCCTTCCTAGACGGTAATCTGGTTTAGAGTTATTTAAGTTCTTTTAATCAAATCGTAACGAAAGTATTGGAATTTTAACATATATTGTGTAGCATGAGTTTTAATAAAGTTGTTCTTGCAACCCCATATTCTAACACCAAGTTTATAAAATACTTACCTACTGCAGCTTAACTATTAAATTAACTTGGAAGAGATTTGAGGAAGGCTCAAAAGAATTAGCGCATTTTGTTTAACCTAAGATTTGGTGAATGAAATGAATAAATCTGTGTCATGTATGTGGTGTAGTGGCCGCTAGACTAGGACATGAATATTGAAAAGCTAAGCTAACGTTTAAACGCTAACCACAAATGGTAAAACAGCCTACTTTATACTTTTAAGCAGTAGTAGTAGTAGTAGGAGTAAAAGTAGAAGTTCTGGTGTTAAGAAACAAGCAGGCCAAACTGAAAAATATATTCCTCCTTATTATTGCTTTTGATTGTTCATTGTTGTGTTTTATTACAAATACAATGACCAGTTAAGCTTGATTTATCTTACATCTCTCTCTCTCTCTCTCTCTCTCTATGCATTTTTCACCTGCATTTTACATGCCGTTTACAAATTTGTAACCGGGGCTTTTTTGTTCGACTGTAAAAGTCCCTATACAATAGAGTAATTTGAAAGGTGTAATTGGCATGTAATCCCTAGTAGAGTACTGGGTTAAAATTTAGGCATTATCTTTCTGGGTTAATTAATTCAATGAAAAACAAAACTTTTTCATAAAATTAACGGCGCTGCTGCGGATGGAATCCGAGCTGTGGTTGTAACTAAATAGGCTGGCATTAAATTGCTTCTTGACAATAGTGATTTGGGGGATATTATACGATTGTGTTTGTAATCTGACTTAGATTAGATGTCGAAATACACTCTTTTGTATTGTTACAATATCAAGGAAAGATGAGGAATTGCATAAGAACCAAAAAAAATGAGTTGGGTTTAGATGAATTAAATATAATAATAGCGAAGCAAGCAGCCAACCAGTACCTAGTCTGCCTGTTTGTGATTTTACTGTCCTCATTGTCGTGACTTGTGAATGTGACATGACAAGTCTGGCTAATAATATTATGTAAAAATGAATATAGGAATCCACCAAAATTATGCTGCCAAAGATGAGGTAACCTAAAGTTGGTAAATGTTGGCAGTAAAGCCGTAACTCCGAGGCATAGGGGTCCTTCTTTTCTTGAGCAACTCCAACTCTGTCTTTAGTCCATTTTTTAAAGTTTTTAATGAATATTTATTATTACAATTAGCAATTATCAAGTCTAGTCAATGTCCGTAAATATTTTGCCAGATTTATAGTCTAGTAAACCTGCTAATGAAGCTGTCGGGGATTTAGAATAAAAGTAAAAGGAGGTTGTTTTATTAGATATACCAATGCAAGAGGTTTAAAAAGGGTTAAATTGTATTAAAATTAACTCGCACCAAAAATCTAAATTGCCACCGCAGACTGTATAACCTAATAAGAATGTAAGAGTTAGGAATGTTTTTGTTTAATGTCCAGTATAACGAACCCTCGAAGGAAGGTTTGTCCTCCTGTTGTTCATTTGATGTCTTGTTGTGTACAACTTGGTTAATTTTGTAATTTAAATCCGGCTCTTTAAAAGTTAATTGCTTCCTTGCGTCAGTTGGTGGATCAAATCTATGCAATAAAATTAACTTTACTTGTCCTGCTCGAGCACACCCACCCAAGTCGTCATTCGATTACAAGCCAAAGAAGTCTACAGCAATATTTAGTGTTTGTTTTTGCCAATTTTTTAACGATTGCCATCTCAAGTATAATCTCTGTGTCATCAAAATCACCTTTTTGCATAAATAACGTAGAGTGAAAACGTTTAACTTTTGGATTTGTTGAGGTTTCCACTTAAGCTTTTGTCTAATGAAGGGTATTTTTCAATTTGTGGGATGTTATGGATTTATTTTATTACTGTTGATCAGAGACTCTTACACAACTTTACTCTGTCAGCAAGCAAAAGATATAAAGTGGGGGGTAGAAATCTTTGAAGGAACTATTTAATGGGAATGAACAAACGGTCAATTAACAACATCATTTACAACTAACAAGCAACAATTTAATCACTCTTCGTTCAGTTCATCTCTTCTCGATGGTTTTGCTCATGTATTTTAACTTATTATTCGATTTTGTGAAAGTTGGTTGCTGCGCTTCATTATAACAACTACAGAGACAGATAATTTGTAATGAGATGAGGAGAGTGGTGTTTGTTTTTCAGCATGCACAGTGTCTTGTATGTTAAATGATTAGCTTGATGTAATTTATTCAAAACTTAGTTAAAGTAAACGAATTTGAGGTAGAAAATGTCCTTTCATGTATAAAAAGAAGAGGGTTGAGGACAACTCTGTGAAGGATTTAGTAACGTTTTTATTCCTTTTTGTAGACTTTGTAGCGGATAATATTATTTACTGTACAAAGTCAGTGAAAGTAGTCCTTTTTATATTGATTGATTGGATTTAAACATTCATACAAATAGGTTAGGTTAGTTTAATTAGGTAAGGTCGTTCAATTTGTAAGGATTTTAATCCCAATCTTCATTCAAGTTGGAGAGTTTGCTTGCAGACTGAAGTTTAAAGTGTCTCGACCGCATTTTTGCTATGGTCTGACTGAATGGTCTTCTCAACGGTTTGATAGGGATCCAATTTAGTCAAGATTTTTATTACCTCACTAAAGTTACCAATTGACCAAAGTGACCGAGTGCTCGGAAATAGTAATCCGTAGAAACCGGAATAAGCTCCCTCGCTGGTGATTGTTTAACATCTAAAAGCAAATGTTAGTTTAGTACGCGAGGACGAGGATTTGTCAATAGCAATGAAATGATTGTTTGAGGCCAAAAAGGGTATTCTGTTCTTCTTATTTGTTATACAGATCTAATTAGTGGGATTGGCTTCTTTAAGGGATCTCATTGGGCAATAAGATGAGGTTTACATGTGGTTTTTTGGCCAGCTTTTATTGTTTGTCGCGGACAGACAACCCTTCTCCTTCAGTAAGGCACGGTACTGTGTTCGCTAATCTCAAAGTTTGATCAGAGTAAAAGCTTTTTGTTTTATTTCACATTTCATTACCTCTTATAAAGCATGCTGTAAGCTTCATACAAATATTACAACTATCCGTCAAACCACTTTTCAGCAAAGATGGCAGTTCCAAATGAGGAAGTTTTCCTTGAAGCGTCGCGTCGCCTTCTTTTTTTTCATTTACCATTTGATTCCAATTTATTTTCTTATTTGATTAGAATTGTCTTGTTTTTTCGATTATTATTGGAAGAACCTTCGAAAGGGAAAGGATTGATTGAATCTCCCATTCAATCTATTTCATCATAAGCCAGCATAACATCTTCAAGCATGAAGGATTTGGATTGAAAGTGAATTTCATTAGCTAAACAGAAGTAAGCTAATCAAATTTGGGTAAGAGAACGGGAGGTGTATGCATGAAAGGTATGCATACCTGCTGCCGGAAGTGATTGTCATTTGTGTGATTTAATTTCATTATTATTACGATTGTTGGGGGATTTTTTGAGGTTTTATTGTACCCATTTCAATTGAATTAAGGAGGAAACTGACTAACAGTCCTGAACCAAAAGAGAACTTTATGACTTTGTCGTGCATTGTTAGGTAAATAGTAATAGTCAGCAGCCCTTTTTATTTCTATTGTACAACGACTGAGATATAATTCATTTACGTCATTTCTTTTACTGCTGCTTCTAAAGCAGGCAGCTCAAATTAACTAATTATATTACAAAATAAAAGTTCTACCGCGACGGACAGAAACACCAGGGTTTTACATTTATCCGACGGTTATTTTACTCGTTCTTTGGTAAACCACCTTCTAACTTTTAGTAGAAACTTAATAACCAGAAACGTCATTTAACCTGAGACTTCACTAGACAAGTCTAACATTTTCATATTAAAGGATTCATATCGTATTCTGAAGTCACTTGGGGAAAAGCTGAATATTTTTCACTAAAAGTGATTTCATTTTCGAATGGTTGTTGCATTGAGTCCGTCCATTTACCTGCTGAAGTATCAAGTACTATCTCCTGTAAACATGCAGAATAAATGTTATCATTTTCAATAGCAGAGTTAAAGAGAGGTAAGTAAGTGCTTCTGGCACTTCCTTGTGTCCTGTCTTCTTTACGGCTTTTGCATGATCGTTGACTTGGCTGATTCTACTACTTACTGCTATATAATGTGATTGTGGTCAAGCGAGTCTGACTAAATGACCAGTCAGTGGTTATATGCATCCATCACACATCACACATCATATGGATACCAATACAGAAACTTAGAGCCGACTAACAGTAGAATAATTATGATTTTTCATCAAGCTATGCATGCTTCAAGAAGCCAAGCCCGTAAAATTTACATTGGATTCAATATGCCTACTCAGTCACTAACTTGCTAAAGGGACGTTAATTCTTACGGCTACAGTGCAGTGTTCAATTTAATAGAAAATGTTCCGCAAGTAGCGGCTTACAAGGAAGGAAGGTTAGGTTAAACAGACGTGCAAAAACTCTATAAGATGTCCCAATGATTTAGGATTCCACGTATTGATGCCGACTACCTGATTTGCAATCTGCATGAGTCCCTTTTGCAAAACAATGGCTAACGAATTTGATTTCAGGCAGCTAAGAAAACTGACCAGTTTGATCCCCTCTTTTTAGAATATTTTAACAGAAAGTTCTTTAGCTTATACTAATGTGGAAATCGAGCTGATCAGAGGAAGGAAAATGATGAGTCGATATGTGAAATCACCTACTTTATTTTTCAACACGAATGATTATAATAAATGAAGCAATACTGCTAGCAAATATTATCCGGAAGGAAAGTATTCAGACAGATTTTATCATTCGGAGGATATTGTGTGTTACAATTTGCTAAATAAACGAGGAAATTATGAGCCATTTCGCATGTGGTTTTCTTTAAATTTGAAATTTGAATTCCTTAATCTGAAATAAAGTAGTGTTTTATAGTTAGCATAGCGTGTTGAAAAAATGTCCATCCGTAATCCGCATTCGACCGTCTCGTTTTGTCATTCGTTCTAACTTTTCTAACATCCTTTATCCTTCTTTCAAGTAAAACATTCTACGCTACAACCGGCATCAAGTATAATGACTTCATTTCCAAATCGGGAGCTTAAATTTACTATAAACTATGCCTCATCTTTTCGGAGTAAAGGGGACATTTTGCAGGAATTTTAGCATGCAACCTGTTCCATTTTACAATGTTTTTCAGACAGCCTGAGTGTTTTGTAGTTGCTAAGAATAATTTTGTTAACATGCTATAATTACTATAACTATTAACTAAGCTTTAAACTATGCCACGTAGTGACTACGAATAAATTGGTTCTTCTTCTGAATTTTTTACGAATGAATCTCAAAGAATAATGCAGGATACTTTTACGAATAAAGTTGAGGTAGCTATTTCCAGCGATTTGGACAAAAGCGTCCTTTCTGTAAAGACCACTCATATTGATTTAAAAGGTACTTTCCTGTCGTGTAATCAATCAAGTAATAATGCAAAGAAGTGGGCCATGCAAGCATGTAAAACTGGCTGAAGGAAATGTACAGAGTTTTATAAAATCCAGCCTATCGTAGTGGTAATAAATGTGTATCAATAAATGTGTACATTAATTAAACGGTAAAGTCTATTTTAAACTTATTGAGCCATGAATTTATTTACTCCCAAGAAAGTGTGACCAGAGGGTGCGGTTGTTATATGTATGGTAATGAGTAGAGCTTCTCGCATGTCTGGGGGACAACTTCCCCTCTAATAAAACATAGTTTTTTAAACAGATTGATGAAGATGAGTTTATCATGGTGAAGATGATGTCGAACCAAACGACTGCTGGTTGACCGTGTGTGCAATTTAAACTGCCTATTTAGGACGTTGTACAGTTATTACTTTTCTATTACTACTTGCTGTATACACTGCTGCTGCACTAGCTTAGGATTTGAGGTGCATCAACGTGTAAGATTGGATGATTTAGAGGTAGCTTAGCAGGAAGAGATTCCTTGCATTACTATCCTACTTGCTTATTGTGGTCCGTGACAGTGAGTATCAGAGGGGGAGGGGCCGCGGGGGTATCATTTATCATTGTTTTTCACAACCAACTATCGTTACAGACAGACAGTTGAAATTATGAAGAGGCTCCTGTCCTGTGTCGATCTGCAACTTGCAATGCAAATTCATGTCTTTTCTATACAATAGATAAGTGTAGCCTCAATCTGAATCTCGTGTAACGATTCTTATGCGTTTGCTGAGCTGCAGTAGAACTGTACATGTAAATAAATGTAATCATGCTCATCGTCATCGCAATTGTAACTATTCCCATACGCGGTTCGATAGCTTCACATTTTAAATGGAGTAAATATGCATGCAGGAATGCATACATATTTACACGTAAACTTATGGTGCAAGTGGTGAAGAAATTATTACTGGTTTACGTGGTTAAATATTGGAAATTTTGCTGAAATCTGAAAATATTTGCTACCTTTTAAAAGGTATTGCATTTGTATACGTCTAAGCTTTTTTTGTTTTAATAAATCGAAATCGAAGTTGGCAGGGAAGACTGAAATAGTTGTAAATTTAGGAGATGCTTTAAAACGAGATATGATTAAGATTAAGATTAAGGATTTGGAGTTGGTCGGGTAGAAAGATAAGAAAATGATTATTGAGTTAACATTAGGTTCAGGCTAAAATACAATTTAAAACTTGCACGTACTCAGCATCAAAAAATTCTCTAAATGTTGCAGGAAGATGCAGTTTAATTTAACGTTTGCAAAATATTGGTGTTACGTATTTCTAAATGGATCTTTATATTATAGAAAGTAAAGCAGATAAACTAAATTTAGGAGGATTCTAAGTAATTATTACAAAGAAATAGATCTGTTAAAGGTATCTTTTTCTGTTGTGAATCTATTTTATTACTTATTTAAAGAACCAACTTTATCTAGTAATAATTTAAGAATGAGGCTTTTGAGGCACACGATTTGCTAAATAAGCCTTGCTTAGGTAAAATTCCAACTGAAATATTTGGTGTTTTTGGTACGTTTAATCTATTTGAAATCGTTGACCCTTCAATTGTTTAAGATAATATTAGTGGATGAGTTGAGTGGATGGAGTTTGCAGTTGGTTCAAGTTTTTTCTTGCGATTTCATTCATTAATTTCTACCTGAATGTAGTAAAAAGTACATTAGAGAATGACTGCAGTTTATTAATTCTCACGTAAAGCTAGTAAAGCAGTAGTGACTAAATTTACTAACTAAGCTAACTAGAAGAACATGGACCGGTTGCAGTTAGTAATTTATACTTTCTTGTGGGAAATTCCCTACAAGACAGTTTAAAACCATATGCTATGGTCGTTGGTCGTATTATGATCCTTGTTAATATTAATAGTCAACGAGTAAATGACCCTGATTACCATCTTTGCTAAAAAAAATACAATGCTGGCTACAGGTTTTTGTTTCCTTTAAAACGTCACCGTATAGGTAAAAAACGGCAGAATATCTTCATCACAAACGCTTTGTTGATAGGACAGATTTTTTTTATATAACTTTGTAGATTCTTGCATCTCTCGTTTAGCTACTAATTGGCTGAACTTCCTTATTTAATTCTAGTATTAAGTAGATATATTTTAATCCATTTAAGCATTGGGATTTCCTCTTCAAAATCTAAAGTAGTATATCCTTTCGCCATGAATCACCATCTATCACGAAGCAATACTAAATATATAATGATAATGAAGGATAATAGTGGGAATGGGTAAAAATCCAGAGGTCCAACGTCGAGTTGGCTAGTATAATCGGTTATAAATTTTCTACGGAATTCCCATGTCATCCAATCGAAAATCTCCTGAAATGATTTATTAGACTGTCTGTCCACGCTTCGCTCAAACGTTTCTTGCACCTTATTTAATTGGTATTGAAGACGCGACAGGATGCTCGCTGAACTCTAAACTTGCAAACTGGTAGCGTTAGTGGTTATCCAATGATAACCCGGTAAAAGGGGTGGACTTTGTACTTGGGGGTGTGACTATCGCTTTCTTCCCTAACT
>JAQFZX010002080.1:0-22109 GCA_034682405.1 Hydroisotoma schaefferi | reverse complement strand
GGGACCCCCAACCGTTAGGGACCTCCAGCCGTAAGGGACCTCGAGTCGCGGGACCTCTGACCGTGGGATCTCCAACCACGGGACCTCCTACCGTGGGACGTCCTGCCGCGCTCCCTTGCTCAGAAGGTCTGTCAGGTCACTCAAGCGACCAACAACCAACTATGCTCCTTCCTGCCTCTGCAACCCAATCCCATAATCGCGTGGTCCTTGGACAGGAAAGCTTTGGGAAGGTCATGTTTCAAAGTTCTGGTTACGGTCGTTGTTATTTGAGCAAATGAAGGATTGTTAGAAGTTCTTAGTATTGAAGATGTTTAAAATAGAATGGGGCTTAGTGTTTGGTAGTGACGGGTTGATTTTAAAAACCTCGGTGTAGTCTATTTTATTTAGGGATGGATTACAAGGGATAAAGTACCCTTTTTAACCCTTTTAGTTGAATGTTCTGTCCTGCCTTTTTTAATCCAATGAATTCCTCATATCTCTACACAAAATCGGGTTTCAATATTTTTACCTCAGCTTATATTATTCTTTAATACTTGAGTCTTTTTTCTGCTATATTATTAATACTGCTACAAGCAGTATGTTGGTTTAGTTAGCTTTTTAATGCTGAATAGGATCTAAGCTGGTTGACAACAACCCTTTATCGTTTACTTTAAGAAAGAATAAATAAGTACCTGCCGACCAGTCACTGCACCTTTTGCCCATTCTTAAACCGTTCAGTAGGCAATTACTGACGGTGATAAATGACTAAAATAAAACATTTATTCAAAACAATTACCCCTTTTACAGCCTCTGTTTGGTTTATATCATTTACATTTATATGCACTTGAAATAAATGCATAGTCTGTCGGAAAGCACATGCTAATTATAGCTTTGATAAAACTTGAACCTAGCACCTACCTAGCTATATGGTAGATTACCCTTTACTTAAATAAGTTTCTTGGAATCCCTTCAATAAATTCTCTGCCTACGATTGATAAAGCCTAATTAACAATTTATAATTGATTACCCAAAATTTGATTAATTTGTGATTTAATAAAAGTAAGGGATTGCTCAAAACAACTACAAAGATTTTATTTTGCCAACAGATGGATTACTTACATTTCTCCAACCCTTGCATCTTTTATTTCATTTCATCCACACTAAAATAATAGTATAATACTAAAGAGATGGATGAACGAGTTCCTTTCGATTAATTGTAACACTTTATTTCTTTTTATGCATGAAATTTAAGTAAGTAATTCACAAATTGGATCTTGCAGATCCAAAGTCCCCTATTGTAAAAGCAACCTCCTCCCTAATGATGATTGGGGATCTTATTGAATGTATTCTAATTAAACAACCTAGTAAACACCCAAATCCCAAGCGAACAACCTTATCATCGCCCATCCTACCAAGACCACCAAAACAGAAAGAAGAAGATAAGAAGAACCGAACAGGCTCTTTTTGCAAGCTAGCTTATCAAGACATTCAAGAAGTCAGTCTCCTCTCAAAGTGATAAGGCTCGATGCATGAATAATATTTACCGTTGATAGCTTATCAATTATCTTCAACCTGTAAGACAACAATGTCAGAGGTCATGACCGCTCCACCGTTTGAGGTCAGGGTCAGACACGCTTCCCGGAATGTTCCAGCCATCCACAATTCAAAGATGTATAGGGTTTATGTTACAAGGTTTTTTGACACAGTGTAAAATTCCAACGGTTAATAAAAGTTTGATGCCTACATCTCAGAATATTATTGCGTGGCACAATGCTTACCTAAATGACGAGGATTAGGATGGACTTCGAAGGGGATACACTAGCATCCCGAATGTTCTGCCAAGCTAGTTTGCAATAAGAGCCTGTCCCGGTACTTATCTTCTTCCTTCTGTTCGGACATCTTAGCTTTTTCATAGAAAGATCGAGATGCCGAACGTCGGATTTAGGTCTCGTCATCCCCTTTACTAAGGATGCATTCTGTATTGTCCCCTACCCTCATTGGAGAGACTGCTTTTATGATTGGGGCCTTGACATTTAGGTAGCTAAACTATTAGCTCTAGCATCTAGATAGGTGTTGGCCAAGTTTAGTGCAAAATTGTATTGATTCAAGTTCTACTTGAGCTGAACTCGATTCCTGGCCTGTTGAGCAATTAAATGCTGGATTTAACTCTCTATGGTTAAGTATGGATCTGGAACATGGCCTGATTTCTCAGATGTAACTTAGTTTTTATCGTTTGCAGGCATCTATACTCCGTATCCTTCCAAGAAAGCGTACTTTATGCGTTATTAAATTACAATTACTAAATTAAAGTTTACGTATCAAGCACTTCTGACCTGTTTTCCCAAGTAAAACTCCTTCATGAAAGTTGAACTAATTAGTAATAAAAAGAACAAAAGTAATCACATGGCCTGATTTCTGAAGTTATGGACGCGGCCGAAAGTTTTCAGGATTTACAAGGATCCGTGACTTTACAGGGGACTTTAAGGATCCCTTTGCATCTTTAATCATGTCCATGACCTAAAATAAATCATTAATTAACTAAGCTGACTTAAAACCATGAGGTGGAAAAAGTCCAACCCAATAACTAGGGACCTTTCAAATAAAATAAACACATTCGTCCGACTTAACTAAAAAATTGTTTATTTTTTGCCAACCGGAGTAAGGAGAAATAAATTGGTCTACTTTAAATGATAAATTAGACCATTTCCTGTAGTCCGAATTCCACCTTTACTATTCAGTCATAACCTACATAAATTATAAGTCAGGTCAAATATATTTATGTAAACATTAATTTCAACATTTCATGAAACTCTAAAGAATACTGGCTGTTATGAGGTATGACCTACATTTTCCTTTACACGGTCTCGCCTACAACCCGCATCATTTACTCATAAAGGTGTTTATTAGAATAACTAGTTTTTATAAGCTTCTAAACAGTTCCAAGATAACCCTAGGAATGTGCCATGCCAATGCTAGTTGTGCTTATCTGAGGTTTTAAATGCATCTGATACCACAGACATTCCTGAATTAATAAATAAATAGATAAACCATAAAGATAAACTCATATTCCTTAATTTAATTAAGCTCACTCTCCCATTCTTCCAATCACACCGCGGCTTATACCCCAGGACTTAATGGTTCAGTTTTAAAATAACAATTCCAAAGCTGTCATTAATTGAATTAAACTCTCGGGATACTTAATAAACGATTGTTAGAAATTAGAACAAAACCTTGCATATATAAACCACACCCTGTCATTCATAATAATCACTACTAGTTCCCACTTCCCATACTACTTCCAAAAACCTTAAACTTCCCTTTCCAAACTAAATTATCAAGCAAACCTTCTTTAAATCTTTAAGTTTCTAATCCTGAAAGGATGAAAGGGTTCCCTGCTGTCCGGGCCTTATTAGCTACTCTAACATTGATTTACGATTTCTCATTGATAAGTCCGGTATCGGGGATCCATATAACCCCTTACGAAGATTTCTGCCAGGCAGATATCATTTATCATCCATACATAAAATATTACAAAGGTCGGATAGGAGCGGTGAAAACCGGGTTGCCTTATATGACGCATCCCCCGGGGTTCTGGACCGACATCCGGGAGAATGACATGAGGAACGTTTATCTTTGCATCAATGGCCCGTAAGATTTTACCATTGAAATGTAAATCTAACATTCTATCTAGAATTACATCCCTTCCTCCGAGATAGCTACCTAGTTTCTGTGCTAGTATTTAATACACTGAATCCTTACAATAGTTGAGGTCTTTAGAGCTATTTGAATGTGCCTTTACAGAGCAATGCTCTACTATAAGATTACAACGAGTACAACGGAAGTTTATCAGGCCCCGGACCTTAAAATGTTTGTCCACCACTGCTTCATAGCCAACGGATTACCCGGACCCGGACCCCACTATATGGAGAGGACGGTGAGTATATCCTTAACACAGAAGTGCATCAGGGTTATCGGGATACAACATTTCTCCGGGTCTTATTGCTTTCACAGCGTATAAAGTTAACCCTGGGTATTTCCTACCCTGAAATACCAGGTATCTCGTTATGACTTCACTGGGCCAGGGTCAGATAAGCTTCTTATCAACTAAACATTAGCTAAACAGTTTTGATTTTATTTCCAGTTGGAGGCGATTCTTCTAATAGGCGACCAATGGGATTACAGACATCCTTCTATCCAACTATTTACAGCTCCATGGCAGGAAAAACCGAACTCCCCCATAATTAACGCCACATCTCTAATGATGATTGGCGACAACACAGAATGCATCCTCAACAAAGGTGAAGAGAACACTCAGATTCGAATAAGGACCTCATTGACTCCTCCGGACGTTCCAAAAACCCGGAAAGAGTTGGAAGCCTTCAACAAAAACTGGGCCGGTTCCTACTGCAAACTAGCGTACCAGGATCTCGTGGACCCCAACGAAAGCCCCATTGAAGGTCCTGCCTCAAGTGTCAGTGGAACGGCAGGTGAATTCCCCCGTTATACAGTTCCATACAATCCATAATCTCAAACTTTTAAAGATCATTATCTTAACTCAGGCTTGTCCTTGTTTATTCAGGCCCTGCACCGGCAGCGGTAGACCCAGAGTGTCAGAAAACAGGGGAAAAGCCTGACCCGGCCACCTCTGCGTGCAAGTGTGCAACGTTTGCTCCGGACGCTGCAAGTGGAGAGTGTAAAGCTTGTGCCTCTAAGACTCAAACGGCGGACGGAAAAGCTTGTACTGACTGTCTTAAGCCAAAGCGAATTGAAGCTGGTGTGTGCAAAGACTGCACGAAGCCGTGGTTCGTAGACACAGGATCAGGAGAGTGTGCGGAGTGCAAGGCACCAAAGTACGTTGACGGAACAGGAGCATGTGCGGACTGTGCTGCACCAAAGTACGTTGACAAAGGAGACTGTAAGGACTGTCCGGCAGGTCAGACAGTGGATCCCGCGACATCGACGTCCTGTAAGTGTATAGAAGCCAACCAAGAACTGCTGGCCGGTGCTACTGCTTGCTCGTGCACGAGTGGGAATGAAGCACAGGCCCCTGCAGCAGTCCCACTTGTCTGTGTTCCAATTCCAGGTGGAAGGAAGAAACGACAAGTAGGAGCTGGACCAAGACTGGAACAAGGTAACCTACAACTTTATGAAGTCCCTAAGGCTTTTAAACACTCTTTTTCTAATAATAACTTAGTTTCAGCCTTATCATTTCAAGCAATGTGCACTTATTCTAAAGCTTTGATAGAGAATATTTAATTGGACAGCGTTTGCAGAGAGTTATGATCAATTTCATAGAGTCAACGAATGGGGTACATTGCTTTTGTACCCCTAGATTTCCAATGTACACCTTGCGATTCCGAAAAGGCCCTATCCTTTACATGCTAAACAGAACCTTTATAGCCCCACCTCTTCCTATCCTTTAATGCTACTCGTACCCCCTCGTGGTTGCGTGCGTTTATGATTGATTTCCCAGTCTCCAATTTTTTAAGCTCTCCTCGTGGTAGAGGTACAGTTTCTAAAGGATGAAGTTTAATTGTATATTTCCAGCTGGTGACTTCCAAGAGGAGGATGAACACAGAGTGACCTCATTCTGGACCCCAGGTCACGCCGTGTCCAAACGCCAGAGTCCGTTCGAACTCTTCCAAGATCTGGAGGAAGGAGATGCCCTCATCCGACGTGAAAGAGGAATAATTCCGGGTGCTAAAGAGATCGCGGCCCAGATGCTCCTTCACGACAAAGTTATTCGGATTCAGGGATGCTACCTTCCCCAGATGGCCACCTCTAAAACACAAGACATTGTCACCAAACGGGAGGCACAAATCAAAACTTTAAAGGAAATGGTGGACAAGCTAAAAATGGCCGACTACTTGACGAAGAAGGGATTAAAGCCTACGGATATCTGCCAGCCTCCCACTGCCGAGGTCCCCGATGCCGATCTTGAACCTATAACCCTGCAAAAGTTAATTGACGACCAATACAAAGAACTGGGTAAACTGAATAAAAAGGATCCCGGATATGCCGTCGCTAAGAGGGCGATTGAAGATAAGATGAAACCACTCAAATGCCGGATTGCGGGTAACGAGGCTTTTAAGCAGGATGCCCATCTCACAGCAGTTTATCAGGAAGCAACTGATAAGTGGACTGCTCTCATTGCAAGCACCACCACATTTGTTGGAACTGTAAGTAACCTTTTACCCACTTGTATGCTCTGTTGTTGTATCGTCTGGATAGAAATGTAAACGTATCCCACCGAAATTTAAACCATGGCTTCCTTTGAAATGATTTTAATTATTTAAAATAAATTACTGCCATCAAAGTCTTAGCTGAGGGCCCTTGTGACACTGGCAGGAAAGTACACATTTTAATAATGGCTGCCTTAATAATCGTTGGTGGGAAAGCCTGTCGTAGAATATAGCTGGAAGTTGTGGGGCACTTCAGACTTCACTCATATTTTGCGGTGTACTCTGGCGTGTCATGGGGTACTTTTATTTTGGAATCTGCCATGAGTACTTCTGGGTTTTCTATAGGGTAGATTAGATTGCAGGAGGTCCCTTATAAGCTACATGTTTCTAACTGAAGCTACGAAGCATGGTTATTTAGCATTATTACAGAAATGCTAGCAAGATTGTACATTTATAATTATTACAGACGGAGCCACCACTGAAAACGGCAAATGTAACAATGCTAAATGCTAAAAAGGCATGGGACGAGGCGCAGAAGGAGTCTGACCAAGCGACAGCAAAGGCTGCATATCTTACAGCTAAAGAAGACTACGACACTACAGCTGAAGCAGTTGACAAGGGATTTAAGGAACTGGCGGCTGAGATCTCCGCAGCTGAGTCGGCCCGCCTCCGAGTAGATGCTGCAATGAAGAGCGCAAAGGCAGCGTATGAAGAGTTCTACAGGGTGGTAAGACTGGCTGATAAAGGTGGAAATCCCGACCTAATGATTTACTCTACGTTCCCTGCACAACCTACGCTTATCGTTATCAAGAAGCCTAATCGGGATGACATGAAAGAAACTACTTCTCTAGGACCTGGAGCTGATAACGCGTGTGGAGCTCTCCCAAAACCTAAAAGTAACATGCGTTAAATCTGCCCCTATTTAATCGGTTAATTAATTTGTAATATTCTAAAGGATAAATCCTCCAGTTACGAGCTTCTTTAGCCATTTACTCACCCGATTTTATGGTCTTTATAGGCGATAAAGCTCCTGCAGAGTATGATAAGTTAAATGGAATACTTTTCCAGTCCTTCAGCTCTCAGACCTTGTATTTTTTCATATAACCTCGTCCCTTTCAGAGGAAATTAGCATCTTATCTAATCCCGTTCGTAGAGGCTGCCTATTGCTAAAATTGCACCCATTTTAATTCAGAAGTATCCCGACTTTCGCATGTTAAGCTCCACCCTAGGCCCGCACCCGTCCATATCCTGCAATGCTACCCATCTGTTGCTAGGTTTTAAAGCTATAAAAGCTTCCTTTCAAAATTTATTCCTACAATTCAAATGAGTAAACCCCAAAACAACGGTACTGTTTGCTATCAACTGACAAGTTATTCATTCAATATTTAAATGTAGGTGCTTGTGCGAGTAAAAAACCCCTGAAACAACGGTCCTGCGAGCTATTCAAAGCTCGGATGGACCTATTTAAAGACGCTGCAGGGAAGGAAAGAACATGGAAGGAACCTGAGAATTCTTGGCGTCAGCAAGTCCTCGAACTTGTCGAAGATATCTTCTACGGGGCCTGCGGACCCATGGTTAAAAGGGATTATGCAACAGGGATAAGCCGAATCATCAAAAGCTACCTCATCGACTTTGTAGAAGGTGAGGTCACCAGCGAGAAATTATAATTCAAATATCTACAGCGTTTAACGTAACTCGAGCCAGAGTTGCATTTTTCTAGGGACGCTTCCCCTGACATATCAGATTGACCCGAACGACCCAAGTAAAGAAGAACTAAAACCGATGCAATTAGCAGCAAAACGGACCTTCTGGGACCATATTATTTCAGCTCTTCAAGACTGCAAGGCTCGTAACTTTAAGTTGCAGTTTGTGAAGCGGATTGGGGTAAGCAAATGTTGGGAAATCACTCAAAGATGCCATCTTTTAAATCGCTTTCTGCTTAAATTCGGCCAGGCATCTCTTCCACCTTCCTGAATCCTGAAGATCATTAACACCCAGAACTACTTTTTTTTGTCCCGATTACGGTTGTAAGCTGGCCTCCTCCGTCCTTTGTAGTATAGTTGTCCTAACTTTTTAAAATCTAACAAAAAGCCCTCAATTCTCATATTTCAGGCCGAGCGTGAGCACATTTACAAATTCGTAAAAATCTACCCAAACATGACAAGGGAAGAGATCGTAGTGGAACACCTTGTAGAACAGGCGGACGAAGAGTACGCGTTCAACTGGGCGATAGACAGTCACTGGAGGATGTTCGCAACGGTCATGGGGGTCTGTATGCCGGCCTACGAAACTAAAATACCCCTCATTACCTCAAAGTTTTATACCCACTACACCGAAGACTTCTTCGGCCCTTTAAACAGGACTTGGTAACCTTTGTCTATCATTGTAAATGTCCAGGGGGACTTCCACAAGGGGACAGTGGGTATGGAGCTTGAATAAAAATTATTTATTTATGTTTATTCAGGGTGGACAACAAGGACAACGCAGTCTTCCAGAAGATATTTGGAGAATATTATAACAAACGAGATGAGATGTGGTCCAAAAACTGTATGGAGGCAAGTTTCATGTTCTCGGATGACCGCAACTATAGACCTCCCAGGAAACTTATGGTTAACCGGATCACAGAGGTCAATTTCTTCCGGACCGGACCTCAGGCCGGGACTACTGGGATGTATGAGACGTAGTTTAAGTTTAGTTACTCTACAGAAAGTCTGTCATTTATAGAACTAATTTATAAATTTATTTTTGTATCTTTCATATATTTTGTAGGTTAATAAACAAACTCAAATGCAGCTCTTTTGGTTTTTATTTATTTATTATGCATCGTATTATACTTTGAAGGTGCATTAATTAAAATATCATTGACTTTGGAAATATTATAGCAAATCTAAGGGACCACCGCACAGGTTTACTTCAAGTTTGACAAATAATTAAGTCCTAGTACTTACTATTACTACTAGTAGTAATGAACATTACAATCTACGGATTGAGCAGTCACACACGCTCAACAACTAACCGGATCCAGCGTTATGGAACAAAGGGCTACTTCTTCCCCAATCTACTACACTGCGTCAAGACTGAGACAGGCTTTGTCGATGATGGTGGATCGTTTCAGGTTCTACTTTTTTGAGTGGGCGGTTAACGTGGTGTCCTTAACCTTATCAGATTTGGTACAGTAAAGTCTGGGTCTCATTGCCCACGCTACAGAAAGTGTTTCCTGCATCGTTTGTCTCCATCTCTTAATTTCTAAAGTTTGGTTCCGCCACCAAATCTTGAGGGACTGTCTGACTTCCCAGAATAATGCCAAGGTGCTGATGAGAATGCCAATACCATGAAGAACAAACTGGACGAGTATATTCCCATAAAGTTTTAATTTCTCTGGTCCTGAATTCTCCCTGAAGGCGGTATGACGGGCATAACCGACCGTCTACTGACCTTCCCTCAACCGGTTCCACAATATCATAAGGCCACCTTCCCAGAAACTTTTCAACCGTGTAGGAATGCGACGGTCGATCCAATTAACAATTGTCCATTCTGACCTCTTCATTACAATAGACTCTCCTTCCCAACTGACCCCGTCGTGATACCAAACCTTGACACAAGCTCCAGGCCCTTCTATTTTCACCCCTTAGGCCAACAAATTTAGGCTGTTGTCTGGTTACCCTTGGGCATTTGTCTGGGAAGTCAGAAGGTCAGTGGAGATTTGGTGGCAGAAGACAACTTAAGAAATTGAGATATGTAGACGAGCCATTCAGCAAGCAGTTACCAAAGCGTGGACAAGGCGACCCAAGCTATATATCACCAAACCCGAACTCATAAAGGTCAACACATAAAAAGTCATATCCTACTACCGCAACTACAAGAATCCTTGCTCAATTTTGCGCATTCGAGAAAAGGCATTGACTATTGACCTAGTGATTGCAGATAGTCGGGGTTTGTTAGAGTGGTTCCTCTCGACCTTAGAATATGTCGATCGTCGCTCCAGCAGTCGCACCTGGATGCGTTCCTTTAGTTGAGAATAAAGGATGAATTCTACGATAAGCCTATTTAATTAAAAATGAATTAACTTTTACCTATTATAATGCCGTTTTGCTTTAATAGGACATGAGGATGTGACTGACCTCGTAACCTTTGTAAAATTAATTAAACTGCAAAAACGAAGTATGAATAACTGAAAGATTGAATTAATCTTGTAAATTAAGGGATAATACATTGACAATAATGTCAATGTGCTGATTTGTAACTGATAAGTGGAAAAGGTTTTATTATGAGAAATGCAAAGATAATACTCGGAACTTAATCTAAGAAAGGGAGAATTTTATTAAAACCCATAGGATCCCAAGCCGACTTGCAGATTTGCCAAACTTGACGAGGATTTAGGATGATTGTGTCCTTCCAATTGTTGGATAAGGTTGAAAACTCTGCAGTCAACGCAAATAAAGCGAGGCCGATAAGTATTCCATAAGCCACAAAGAGAGACGCGAGGTCCAACAATTTTATAAACCTCTTCCGAAACTCCGTTCTACGTTCCTCAGAAATAAAGGGGGACATCCTCGCCAATGTATTTAAATGCTGTCCGTACAAATGTCTATGTTGTCCATTCCAAAACATAGAAAGACCCGTCGCTCTGAATCGTTGCATTCTATTTATTATTGAATAAACTGGCCAGGCAGCTACAGTTGATACTTGTGGATTCGAATGAATCTCATTTTGAATTCGTGTACCAAAGCAATTCATTGAAACATGTAAAAATTGAATCTGAAGGTCCAGTTCGTCTTCTGGAAGTAGAACTAACCATCCGTATAAATTATCTTTGGAGGTAAGCAAAGCAGAAAGTTCCAAATGAACTGCCTTGTTCTTGTAGGCCTCAGTCAAGCAGACGACATTACTTTCAAGCTTATCCTCCAAGGCGTATTTCATGAATTCAGTTCTTAGAGTATTGAATTTAAGTCCTTTTTGCTCTTCATTGTCACTAATAATAATCTGTCCTCCCATATTCACAAAGGTCGATAAGTTAGAAATGGGTGGAGGGGATTTTGGAGGAACGATAAGCACACCTGATATAATACTCTGGTAGCTACTTGTCAAAATAATACTTATCAAAAGGGAGGCTACGCCTAGCACAATCTTTTTACCATGCATGTTGAAAGACTGACCAATAATCATTCGGAAAAAGTCAAACCCACCAAACCGTTTGTGTACTGAAGTGATCGCAATGGCCACTACTCCTAAAAGCGCATAAACCTCATGTCCATATGGGAGTGTCCAAATACTAAAAGACACTGAAATACTGAAATCTGTAGGCTTTTTACAGTAGATTATAGTTTGAGTTGCACTACCCCAGAAATAATAGATATTAATACCTGATCTATAGTGTCTCTCGTAAATAAATCTAAACTGGATTTGTGAAGCAGTTGTTCGCTGAGAACTGTCTCCGATAATAGTGAAATTAAATATTTCACTGAGGTGTGACAGCTCCATATGCAAAATGGCACAAAAACGGCTGAGTGTACTAAATCTTATTTCCTCATCGGACCAAGGACATGCTTGCATTGCGCGTGGGAGAATGTTCTTAGGATATGAATGCGGTGTATTAATTGATTGTTGAACTAGATCTTCTTTCCTATGCTGAAGGATATACTCATAGTCTAGGCTCAGTATACTCATGTTTCCAGACATACGATAACGATATCGGAAACACCAAGGACATAAAAACACCCTAGGAAAACGTTCAACTGGTTTAGCTATATCGTGTAGAAAAATACTGGTTCCGAACGTGAAGAAGTGGTAACTTAGCGGAATCCTCCGATCGCCAAACAAAATCAATACATTGTAGGGTTTTCTTCGTTGCAAATATTCAGACGATAATAACATAATAAAGAGTGAAATCGCTTGCTCGTTCTGAGACAAGGATGGGATTAAGGAATGGACTACTATGTTTATAGAACAATGTTCGAAAACCTGGTCGTTGGGTGTTATCATATTTGTTTTATTGGAAGTTGTCAGTGTCCAAAGGCCGTAATCAGGATTTTGAACCAGGATAGCTTCAAAAATATCGATTAAAGTATAATTGCTTGAATTCCTCCATAAATGAAACGTGCATTGGCTGTTCTTTAGAATTGTGTCGTTAAATCTAAAGTCAAACACTAAGTTATTCGTGTAGGGTTGCTCAGCGTAGACTAGGCCTATTAACAATACTATACGAGCAGCTATGAACATTGTAATGTTTTTCAAATATGCTTACTTATATTAGGAAATACGTTTAATATGAAACACCAATTTCACACTATTCGTATGCTTGGAATTTTGGATGTTTTCAAATGAATAATCTGTAAAAATGAACTTGCAACCAAATATGAGCTCCTAAATCTTTCCTCTGAACCTGATTCTTTCCTCCTAAGTTAGAGAAGTATGCAACATAAACGATGAGCAATTTTCTCTGGTGGTTAGTCTTGCTTGGTCCAAGATCACTAGTTCGTAGTCTTGTCTTACATTCCAAAAAAACTGACGTAATAGTTGAAAACGGTAGTCCGTTCCAACGTTTGGAGAACACTCTAAATTGTTAGGCTTGATTTCTTACAATTTGTGAACTGGTCTGGAATATTAAGGTCCTGGATAATAATATTCCTTGATGAGGTTCTGCCTTCTGACAACGAGACCACGACACTTCAATATTAAACTTACAACCTTTCAATTTATTTTATGTCCAAAGTAAAACAGCCGCATTCGGTTGGCCCAATAAACCAATGTTTTTAATATCCATTTGTTGTTTGAAGTAAAGTCGATGATTTATTCTACAGTGATATTATAATACACAATATAGAATCAGATTCATCTATAATGAATTATTAAATTCATTATTTCAAGTTTTAATTCACCTACTTTCGAGATTGGATAGTGACCATAGGTTTTCCAGCATGTATGACACAGACTTCCATACCACTGACCTTTATGTAAAATACTTATACGCCACCCTTCATTATTTATGCAAACGACGTCCATTTGCATTGACGAACAATGCTTGGAAGAGGTTTACATATGTAATATCCATCAAACTATTCCATTTTTATGTTAAATTTTACCTTAAATAATTTTCACAAAATATTATAGCCCGGGCCAGAATATTCTTTTGGAATATCATCTTTTCAAAATGGATTCAAGAAAGCTGGTATTATCAACTGTGAGGCTAACGAAGCATTGGACGAAGTTATGGAGGTTTTTAATATTAAAAATAACCTTTTTTAAGAAACTGAGAGTTCTTTAGAGTTTTTCAATGAGGACACTGATGAATTTATTCTAGACACCGAACAAGAAAAGGATTTAATTGAATTGAAAAATTGATACACTGGGGTTGAAATATTTAAAAAAGGATGACTGAATAAATAAAAAACCTCCTTTGTATGCCTCCCTCGTTTAGCCGAACGCACCCTTCTTTTGACCATCGAAAAAAAAATACTGCTATAAGCTGCGGCATATGGTCTAGGATTTAGGGTAATTAACTTACTTTAGTGTATAGATGCATCATGCATGCATGCTCAGAATTGAAAATCTTTACTTTCTCAAGTCTCGTAAATATTTAAACGAAAAAAGAGCCAAAGAAATCTAAATAACCAATGGTGTGACCCGAAACTATAGCTTGCTATATTATATGTTCGTTCTAAATCAATTGCGTGTCAAACCATTTAGGAGAAAAACATTAAACTGTTGATTAAACACAAGCGTAGGTTTTCAGCTTTTTCATTGGCGCAAGACAGGGCCTAAACTACCCGATACTTGCTGATGCGAATTCGGTCTGGCCGTACCGAGAAGGCCTGTATACTAGATAACAAGAGCCTTTATTAAAAGCGATGTTTACCATTGATCACTGCTTTGGGATCAAAATAGTTAAGCATGCCTTACTTCAGTTTAAAACGTTTAGGTTCTAAAAGACCGCAAAATGGAAGGAACCTTTACGGCTATGCGATATTTTCTGGAGTCTTAACTTTGTACGCGTACCAGACAGAGTACCACAATTTTAGCTTTAGTGTGGGGTTAAAGAATTTAATAGTAACAATCAAATGGTTCCTGAAGCAGACTCCATTGATACGAATAGCCAAAGATTTCTTTTTAATGTCGGCCTTTGAGTTTTTATATAGATATAAAGCCCCTGCAATGATAAGTAATCCCAATAGAATGAACTCTGCGGTGTAAAGTAAACTGTGATGGAAGGTACGGCTAAACGTTTGCAGGTTATCTGACTACACAAAAAAATAAGTGTGGTTTGCCAAACTAGGGTACGAATTATAAGATCCTTCCTAAAAGTCAACGGAATACAGTTTAGACTGACGAGGACAAGCGGTTGAGACCATTACGAAACATCCTACTTTCTCGTGTGGAGATTGCGTGTCATTTACTATATTAAAGGTTTCTGCTAAACCACATTATTTAATTAATGTCCTAGCTTAATTTCGTAAAGCATATCATAGCTTTATTCAGCCAAACAAACCAATGCTTTAATTATTCAGAGTCTTGAGAACTCTGACGTGGTAAATAAAATTCAGAGCAAAATCCGACTAGTATAAAAATATTGTAACATTAAAATTTGACTGTAAATAATAAGTCATAACAACTGGAGAATTTCGGTTTTATAATTACGCGAACATAAATTTGCAATAATGTGGCGTGGTTTATAAAATACCCAACATTTCATAACAGGATTGACGAATATGTCTAATTTAATCCAAGTGCTGTACATTATTAACACGTAGAGGAAACCAATGACTTGCAGATTTGCCAAATCCATAGATAATTGCAATAATGTTCTCCCATCAAAATCTGAATTATAGTCTTTAAGAATAGGTAATAAAACAAACAGAGTTTGTAATAAACAGCAAGTCCAGTCGACTCAAAATCAATCCGAGAAGGGTAGTACGATTAATCAAAAGTGTAGGATGGTTAGGTCAGGTTATTTAAGGTAAATTAGTCACCAATAAGTATGACCGTTCTTTAAGGTTACTAAATTCGCATGCATATAAAATAATTGGAACTAACTCAGGAATCACGAATAAACCCAATTGATTAATTACTCCCCGAAACAAAAAACACGGACTTTATCTATTGTCTAGCCGAGATTTGGATCAGCTTTGGTTGAAGGATTGCTTCATTAGCTTTAACAATAACGCCCACTATTGTGTTCTTCACTAAGCTTTTAAAAACACTTGAACATCTGTAATCAAACGATTTAAAATAGAGTGAGCTAAAACAAATACTTAAGCGTGCATATACAGTAGTGTGCTTCAAGCTTGCATCTAACGTATCTAAAGTATTGCGTGTTTTTCATAAGAGCATGAAGCTTACCGTATTTACAAAAATAATTCCCTTCCATAAACAAATGAGTAAGACACTTTTAACTTTTAACATGTAATCTACGGGGGAATTATTAAAAAGGAGGGGGATGAATTCTAGTGAAAATGCATTATTAACAAAGTCCTATGAATAAAATACAACTAATCCGGAATCCGGACGATCGTTCATGAGAAAATACAATTCTGGGACTGTTGATGAGCTATATTAACACAATAACTTACCTTTTAAATAGACATTTAATAAATTTAACCATGCAAAAACAAAAGCATCCATTTAATAATACGTTGTTGGTTAAAGCAAGTACGGCGAAAAACGCAAGTGTCACTAGATTAAAGACATTATGGAGATACTTCAAAATGCAAACAACATGATGATTCCGCCCAGGTTTAGAATTAGATAACACTAATGGGAGTATTTACCCAGATTAACCATATTGTTTCGTAGAGACAAAAGGATTTGAAGGTTGATGACTGGAATTGAGAAGTACACTCTTTTTAATGATACGGGGTTGTTGGTTATATAAGGAAGCATTTACTAATTTATACCAACAGTCTGGATATTCCTATCTGGTTTGATATTGATACTGAAACATTTTAAAACCCGAATACATTTTTGAAACAAGTAGGAATCAAAATGTCGCTGGTAAAGGTAAAAGCCCCGATTCATAAGAATCGTCAAACAACCATGGCTCGCATTACCGGCTACTATTCCTCTGATAGTTTTTTCAAAAGCATTAATTTGACTAGCCAACAGTACACCCGAATTGATCTTATCAATAAAGGTTAACAATTATTCAGCATTATTATTAAAATCATGACTTCAAGCATGAAAAATTAAAATACTAATGAATGAGTTTATCATAAACTTTATAGAAATCAAACACTTCCCGATTCTTGGACCCCACGGATCGTGGAAAAATTACAAGTTTGAAGACATAAAAAATAGCTCAGCCTGGGTCCCAGCAACCGAGGGTCAGCAGTTCGGTAACCAATTATAATTCCTTCATGGCATTTCTTTCTGATAATCTTAGTTGGAACTTTGAGTATGTTTTCATAAAATTCACAGGGCCGTCTTGGACAACTCACTGGTTCCATGTAAATATTTCAATAATTCAAACTGTTTTGAATCCGTTTACTTTACAGTTCAATTGCTACCTTAAAGTATTCTTAATTCCCAGGTTAAATACACAATTCCAGCGGGTAACGCAGGGAAGGAGCTTCATATGCGGTGGGCATCGGGCAGTGAAGCGATGGTTTATGACACTGACGGAAACGTCCTCCAGGTACATCTTCCTTTTATTTCTTCCTGGAGATATTAACCCATTCGGTTTATCCTTTCAGGGCATCTCTCCCGGATTTCGTGAGGAATTCCCTCTGACCAAAGGCGAATGGCAGGAAACTACCGACAAAACCCTTGAATATTACATAGAAATGGCGTGCAACGGCATATTCGGAATAGGAAACGGTAAAGCGAAGGAACTTTTTAAAATCAATTGTGACAAATCCCACGCCCATCCTTTTAATCACACTGTTATCGTTCCACAGGAAATGACTACAGCATCGCACCACCAGACCCGAACCGATTCTTCACATTAACTTATGTCGACGTTGCGATTTTCAACAGAAAAGTATTCGATCTTCTTACCGACTTTGAAATGCTGTATGGGATTTCAAACCAAATGGGAGATACGCACGTTGGATATCAAGCTATGTTTGTTGCCAATGAAATGGTCAACGTCATGCGGCTTGAGAATGATATGGAGTAAGTTTATAAATTCTGTCACTCTAGCATCCAAATAAAAATCATAAAATGAGGCTAAATAAGCATGCTTAATAATTCTTCCTAATGTAGCAAAGCAAGAACCTTGGCTTTACAATTTTTTATGGAAGGTGCAGGTTCAAAAGCCCATACTTTGTATGCCATGGGTTATTGCCACATCGATTCTGCATGGCTTTGGCCTTATGATGAAACGGTTCGAAAATGCGGAAGATCCTTTTCAGCCCAGATTGGACTTATGGACGAGTATGAGGACCTTGGCTTCAAATTCGTTTGCTCCTCCGTAAGGGATTCCAATTTAATCAGTAATCACTATCTAACTGTTAACTTTAACCCCATCCTGTTTGTCTAGTTTACCAAGTTAACTTGACCTAAAATTGCTTATATAAGTTAGCGTTTGGCTACATAAACATTCTCTGTGAATGTAAAATGTCTTAAAGATATGTCTATGATGTTTTGTACAGGCTCAGCAATATAAATGGGTGGAAGAATATTACCCAAGTTTGTTTGCAAAAATTAAAGAGAAAGTTAAGGCCGGATCATTCGTACCTGTTGGAGGTACTTGGATAGAAATGGATGGGAATATTCCAAGGTCCGAGCAGAATTTTGAAAATGTTCATGATTTGAGTTTATTTAATAATGCAATTAAATACCGTTTGTCCATTATATTCAAGTGGTGAAGCTTTCATGCGTCAGTACTACTTTGGGCAGAAGTATTTCGCTGAAAAATTTGATGGCCTAACTTGTCAAGAGTTTTGGTTGCCTGATACATTTGGCTACTCGGCTCAAATACCACAAATGCTGGCTGTAAAACTTTTAAAGTTAAATACAACCAGTAAATTGCAATTAAATGACTAACTTTTAATATTCTGTTGTAGCATGTGGAAATAACTCGGTTTCTGACCCAAAAGTTGTCTTGGTCTTTGGTCAACAAATTCCCTAATCATAATTTCTGGTGGGAAGGTATCGATGGAAGTAAAGTCTTGGTACATTTTCCGTGAGTGAAACCCTCCAATAACGCCCTCAATATTTTTATAGTTATCAATTGTAAAATGTTAATCCCAAACATTCCCATTGTTTCAATACATCTAGACCTGGAAATTCTTACGAAATGAAAGGCCTTGTAAGCGAGATTCTCAACTCACAGAATAATTCCTTAGACAAAGGTATTTGTAATTTGTAGGGTCTTTGGAATTAAACCAACGTCAAATAACTCTTTGAAATGACGAAAGTAAAGCATTATTTATTATTAATATTAAGGTAGAGCCAATTGCGGGGCTTATTTATTCGGCTATGGTGACGGTGGTGGGGGCCCCACCAGGCAAATGATTGAGCGAATGAAGCGGGTTCAGAACGTGGACGGCATGCCGAAGTAATCACATAAAATTTTTATTTATGCATACGATTTTTAATTATTTCGTGAATGTGCTAAGGATCTAACATCCTAAAATAGAATCAAGTTCAGTGAAAGCAACGAGTTTTTTGATGAGCTGGCCAAAGAGTCGGATAACTTTTCCACATGGGTTGGAGAGTTATACCTAGAGTTGCATAATGGAACATACACATCCCAGGTACACAAATATAAAGATATCCAATTTTGGAACCTAAAGTCCTAATGCACATCTACACTAGGCTCTGATAAAATCCTACAACCGAAAAAGTGAATTCCTATTCAGAGAAATTGAGTTCTTATTGTCTATCGCTTATGTTACTGGAAAAATACCTGAGGCCGGATTGATACAGTAATATAGCACTCCTATATTTCCTATTTAAAACACCGACAAAATAGTAGTATTTTGACAATTTCAACATTCGCAGAGATATTGCCGTAGTGGACGACTGCTGGAGGGACTTCCTTTTAAATCAATTCCACGATGTTCTACCCGGTTCTTGTATCGAGTTTGCAGCTCAAGACGCATGGGACCTTTATGAAAAACTGTTTGAGAAACTAATGGCTATTCGAGTTCGTTACAACGGAGCTATTTTAGGAGGTGGGACTACCCCAGCTATCTTTAACTCCTTACCTTGGCCAGTGAAAGGTGTCGTGTTCATGAATCCAGATGCACCTCAAGTACCCCCGTCAGGTCCCAATATTCAGACCTTGACTTTGGACGCAAATGGATTTGAGAACCAAGTGGAAGGTCGATATCGAGTTCCTAATACATTCTCCGCAGCTTTGGTTAATCTCCAACCCTCTGGCTACACTTCGTTTGCCCCTCAACCTCCGTCCAAAAATGTGTCTTTTTTACGTAAGATTCTTGCTGAAATAAATCCGTTTTTTTTAAATATATACCCCATCTATTATGCCTATTGTAACATTACAGCCTCGCAAGCTCCATCATTTGGAATTTACAGCAATGGCCAATTAACTTTGGAAGTGACCCTGCAAAATAATCGACCTATTGAAAAACTCTATTTCGATGGGGACAACCGAATTGAAGCGTTCAATGATTTTGCGAACATCGGAATCGAGCCGGGATGCTTTTATATTTATTCGGATATACCTCTGTATTTTTGTGCTTAGTTTTCATACTCTGGATTATAACCGGTTAATGGATATTTGTAATGAATGCTCTAACTTTCTGCAGGTTATGGGATGCATGGGATATCATGGACTATCATTTGGAAACCCGAAGAATGTTTGCTGAAGAGTTTGCTGATGTTCCAGTTAATTTGGGAGGAGGTCCAATAGTTGGATGCTACAAGTGGTCAGCATCTTTTGGAAATAGTGGGAGCAGTCTGGTTCGATACACGATACTTCGGGCGGATTCCCCAATGATTGAATAGTAAGCTTATAATTACTACAAACCATACTGTAAACTGCCAGTAGTTATTTGAATGATTTGCACTCATTAGCTACACAATCGTTGACTGGAAAGAAGATCACAAACTTTTAAAAGTGGAATGGCCTGTAGATGTATTGGCTCGAGAAGCCACATTTGAGATTCAGTATGGTCATCTTAAGAGGCCAACTCACATAAATACAACTTGGGATATGGCAAGATATGAAGTCTGCGGGCATAAGTAGGAATATCAACTTCAATGCTGTATTAAAAGATTAGAAAATACTACAGAATGTAATTTATGTAGATGGATGGATATTTCCCAAGCGGATAAAGGTGTTACTTTCATCACAGACTCCAAATACGGATGGCATGTTAGAGGAAATCATGTACAACTCTCACTTCTGAAATCACCCAAAAATCCGGATGCTAACTGTGATATGCAAAAGCATTACATTTACTACGCTGTTCTGCCTCACAAAGGTTACGTCACTTAGTTTTGTATACTTATTTATTACTTTTTGATGAAAAGGGATAACAATATAAACGATCGTTTTTGTATTTAGGAACTTTCCAAGAATCTGAAGTCATTCAACGAGCTTATGAATTAAACATTTTTGGTTCGAATAATATCCCATTAATCCCTGCACCAGCAACTGGGTAACTTATACAATCCTAACGGCTAGAGTACTCAACTTACAGCATGTCCCATTAATTTAATTCAATTGAACTCCTACCTTTTCGATTAAAAGATTTCCAGCTAACTTTGTAGTTTCAAGCAACCCAGCAGTTGTTGTTGAAGCAGTGAAGGTTTCGAAACCAAAGAGCAACGAAAGTGTGGATCCAACATTGAATACCTTGTGTGTTCGGATGTACGAGTCCCATGGGGGATATTCCGACTCTGAGTGAGAAATTACACTTGGAATCATAAAATTATGCCCCTTAATAGCCCAATTGTAACCAAAAATTACATTTTGATTCTCAGGATAAGCTTTGGATTCACGGTTGATACAATTTTTGAAACAAACGGACTAGAACTGAAACGTGAAGAAGTCAGTCCACCAGTAGAAGGAAACAAATTGAACGTTCGGCTTAAGCCATTTCAAATTAGATCATTTCTTGTGAGCTTCACCCGTTCCCATTAAACCATTTATAAAAGAGATTCATGAATTGAAATGCGTCTTCAATTTAACAACATACGCTTTATAGCAATGTCCACTTTAATATTTGTTACATTTTGCCCTCACCAATAACCTTTTAAAATATTTAGCGTTCATGTTCCAACGATTTCAATACCCGTGGCCAAGTTCGAATTAATGAAATTGTTAATTATGAATAAACAATGAGTTTTAAACAAATCAATTCAATTAATGCCCATCAGATAAAAGTAATATAATATGCACACTTTGACATTACCGTCTTTGCCTTACAACCTATCTGGTTTTCTGTATATTTACACCTTATTTACGTGGTTTTACTGCATGCTGTTCCGAATTGCTTAGTCAGCGTCTAAGGTTATTATACTCCATGATATCAAATCGTTTGAGTCTTAACGGGTCAAGAGATAAGCTATCAGATTAAATATGTCGAATGAAATATTAGCTGAACTATCTGCTAAAACGCTACCACGACCATCAAAAATACCTAGAATGCCTTACTAAAGTTCCAATAAAAATTGCAAGGAAAAATGTGGATTCGTTGGAAGAAACTTGCAATAATTTTAAATTCTTTCGTAATGCAGAAGCTTAATTTAGCTAACCGATAACCTTTACCATGCAATTGTAATGAAAATCGTGTCAGTATAAAGTAGAGGGACAGAAAATAAATGGCTAACCAAAGCGATGTGCAAACTTCTTCAGTCCAACTAATAGTAGACGGCAAGATTTTTGGACACTAATAGTAACGAAGATAAGGTTAGGTCAGTAGAGCAAAAATCCTGAAAACGTCAATTTAAAAAAATTGGAGGTTTTACCTCCAAGAGCTCAACGAGATAGGCAAAGCGGATAACGGAAGGACTGACATGCTATTTTTGATGTTATTGTTT
>JAQFZX010002079.1:0-22113 GCA_034682405.1 Hydroisotoma schaefferi | reverse complement strand
ATCCCATCAACCCACAAGCAGCGCACGCTTTCTACGAGGAAACGCTTCGACGGGTAGTCGTCCCAGTTTCCAACAACATCCAAGCATACCGTTAAGCTCTACTTTTTCTAACGACCGCACCGTCAAGCCAATCTTTTTACCGTTCTACTCTTTCATGTTGAGTAACATGCTCAAGCCTAAACACAACCTACAACGACGAACATCACGTCATTTAATTTCCCCGTTGGTATGTGACAGGAATGCTGATTTTATAAAACGTCATAAATCTAGAAATATCTCATATGGCTGCGAACTAAAATTAAAGATATTAAATCAGTCGTGTGCTTTGCAACAACCAAATGTTGTTTGCATTAAAACCAAAAGCCAAAATATGATTGCTGGTAGACGATGAGCTCATTGCGACAAGTAACAATAGGAGTAGTAAAACGAGAGCTATTTAGACAGCAGGATAGATTGTGTAAAGTAAAAGTAAAGAAACGAAGTAAAACATGAGAATAATGTTAGGAATTACTACAGCTCGGTTGACTTTAGTCTTATTTTAAAGCCTGTTGTTCATTTTTATTGTTACAGACTGCGATAAACGTCTGGTATGCATTCCAAATTGTGGAGTACTGAATTTCTGGAATTATCGGATTGAGAGTGGCATTCCTTTAGGATTGATTGACTATAATCTCAATTTCTCCACGAAGCCTAAAAACTAACCTGTTTCTTCGAGTTGGCGTGCGGATGACATAGAGCTGTTGTGTTGATTATGCACTGCCTTTCTTATTTTTCAAAGCTAAATCTCACGACGTCCTCAGTGAAGATGTTGGAGAACAGGTTTCAAACCTTAGGAATCAAATAACTACGGGCGACGGACGGGACGGGTACAGTCAGTGGACTTGAAACAATTTCTTCTGACTCAGTCGATGCTTTTTTCAAGGTAAGCTAGTTTTTATTCTTGGATGATTACATTTAGAAACTATTTTGACCTTTATGTTGATGCGGCTGATGACTACTTCTATTGGGATGATGAGTTCATTATTTGTGATCATCTTTGATTTGATTCAGAATGTTTTTGGGGCACGATATACTAGCGCTAGGAGTATTTCAGCTTGATCTGATACGGAAGCTTCTTGCAGTTGGTTCATTGCATGCATAGAATGAAAGGTTTGACAGAGGTTTGCTAAATTAATATTTCAAAGAGAAGTCTTGGTGTAAAAGAAGAATAAGAAAAGCATTCCGACAGCCTTCTGATTGATGTTTCGTTTAATTGAATTTTTCCCCAAAAGTGCTAAGTCGTGATACATCATTATTGAAACAACATTCTTTTATATGAGCCAAGAGCATTGTCTTTCAAATTAAAATTAAAGGGCCCCAGTACACACTTGCCAATGTGATTCAAGATTTAAATCAATTGGAAATTATAATGCATAACATGCTACAATCTCAATTTATCACAGCAGTGCAGTGTTCTCGCTTAAGGAACGATAAAATCAGGCAATTTTCCCTGAAGTAAGAACGGCTCATTACATTAGTATCCGACGGTCATTCCAGAGGCAAAGGTCATCCCTCTCACGTAATAATGATATGAGGTGGGCGTAGTTGCACCAATAGTTTAAAAAGCAATTACACACATTTTCACAATTCCATCATTAAATCCTTGCCATTCCCATTAGTTTCGTTTGTTTTGTTCCGTCAATTTTTTTAAGCATGTGGTCAGGGGAAGTCACAAAGAGTGAAGGATTCCCAGTGGTTTTAGTGGTAGTGGGTAATTGTAATTAATGTCTGAAGCAGCTACTGCATTTTTATCAGTGGTTGTTAAACTTACAACTCCGTAAAACCTGATCTCAACGTGCATCTTTTATTCTATAACTCATCATCGTTCCCTTGCGTCTTCAAGGTGATTGATCTCAAATTGTCCGTGACGCGAATGCGAATATTCATCCTGGATAAGCAAAGCCTCCTTAGTTGATGCTAAATTGTTCCCTGTCAATTTTCTTAAAATTTTTCAATTTATCTTCGTCTACATCCAATAGTAACTGCTCCGCCGAGTTTGCACCTCACGTACTAAACGAAAGGGGATAAACGAACGCCGGAGCATTATCTGCTTTAGTTGAATCACTTACTAACTTTATAGCTATGTAAATTAATCGTCTTTTTTATTTCATTATGCAAGAGTCCCGATTCATGTGCGTTTAAATGGCTGCTCTTTCTTAATGAAACTTCTCATTTTTCACAATCACTATTTCAAGCAGTCATATGAGAACATAGTAGCGAGAGCGACAGGACGTACCTCCGACACTAAATTTTAATAAAGCTACGCTGTTTGTCAGGTAGACGACAAATTGAACTTTTAAACTTGAATTCTAGAGTTTCTTTAATAATTTAAAACGGTAATTAAATTTCAAACTTGCATATGAAAAACTACCGTTTCGAAAGCTCAAACCAAGCATATTTCTTCCTTCCTTTATTTTTTTGATAGATTACGCTTGGGGTAAAGGAATTTAGCCCTAAAGCTGAAAATGTAAAGTGTTTTTGCCACAAAATGCACTCCTTTCCTCTTCACAATATTATTGAAAGCACCCCAAAAATGTTGAGCAAAGTCTGCATTGAATCCGACTCCTTTGTCATAAGAGAACTATTCAGTCCGATGCAATGTCATAATGCATTTACTATGTATCAAGAATACAATTCAATGCCTAATCTGACCTTCGAGTACCATTAATGTAATAAATCTTTTTAAAGCTGTACTGAAAGGATTACTCAGGATCATGATCATTGATACGTAACAGTGCTTCCTTCGTGGTCGTTGAGGAAGGGTGCGATGAGATGGGATGGATTCTTATAAAGGATTCAAAGTGCCTCTCCCCTTTTCCCATTAAAGGGCAAGAGATGAGGAGTAGCTTCCCATTCATGAATGTTATTATGCATGTCCACCTCTTTAAAATCTGTCATCCTTTTATTAAACGGATGAACAACAACAAAAACTTGCAATTTTATATTTTGGGCTGAGTCTTATGGAATTTAGAAACCACCTATTTGCTGCTATTTGGCTCAGAAACGGACGGGACATTAACTATCATAAATCATTCACGATTTTAGCTTAAGCTCCAACAGAAGCTAAATCAAGGCTCATCTTCATTGATTTTGTATGCTGACTTTTCTGCATCTTTTTATGAGATAAGGATATGGTGTAGCACTGTCCTGGCCTGAAATCTCTAAATACAGGAGAGTATCGAAGGATTATCTATGATAGTCTTGAAAGAAGCTACATGTCTTCTGTTTATTACTTTACTAATGAAACCTGCAAAGAAAGACTAAGGAATTTAAATGAATCAAAGTACCAGCATGGCAGCAAGCTACTTTAACTTTACTACTACCAGAAAGAAGAATACAAACAGAGGCAAATGGATGGCCCTAAGGGTTTTGAACGAAAGCCAGGCCAATAAAATTTGCTAGCATGAAAGTAGATTTGCATCGCATTAGAATTTGTAGTCGCATGTACGATGTACCCATCCACTTCTAGACTCTTGTTTATGTGTCTTTGTGCGATTTGTTATTCATCGCCGCAGATATTAAGAAAAGGAGTCACTATTTTTCATGATGACGTGTCTTCATCACAAAGAGTAGAGAGTTATGGCTACACGGCATTATTACAGGTGCTTGAATAAGCAATAGGTAGATTAGATACGTGATATAGGTACACAACCTTTGGGTAAGGTTTAAAGATTGAAAGGGACATTGTAGTTTTGCAGTACAGTTTGCACCATCATACCTCTGGCTGGAGTTTTAGCCTATTGTTAGAAAGAGGTAAGACGAAAATTCGCGATCATATCTTTCTCATCATGTAGCCCACAGGGACATGTATGAATATCATCATCACATCATCGTTTTTTAATTTTAATTTTGGCATTACTCACTCCATATTTACTTGTAACTTAAGTGTATGCATTTACGTATAGTACTACTCTTCATAGAACATCTTTCTTATCTTGGTTATTCTATTAAACAATACATGCACCATGGTGGTGGTGTAATCGTAATCGTAATCCAACCTGAAGGCAAGCAGACAAGCACTCCTTAGCTGATCATTGTATTCTTCTTCAGTTGCAAGATGAAGATCATTAGCTTGGCATTTGACCATTTTGGGTGCAGAAACAAGAAACATCATTGTCAATTCCTTGTAATCGTAATCCCTTATTTTTCTAGATAATCATACAAGGTTGTAGACAGCAAGTTAAGGTGTAGCTCAAAATACACTGCGAATATTTCAGCACTGATTACACATACAGCATGTAACGTACCAACACACCAAACACCATCGCGGAATTCCCTGCTACAAGCTTGACTTTAAATGGTATACTTTTAAAGTTAAAGACAGGAAAAAGTTATTTTTTTGTCTTAAAATGGCTAGTTGGTCACTCCTGTGAATTATAAGAATACCCATCCTTTGCACCATATCGAGTGAAAAATAATTACACGTACGTATACCGAATAGGTAAAGTGTGAACTCTCGTAAGTGATTTTAAACTACACCATATAATTCTAACTTTATCTCGCCTCATCAACTAGAGTGCAAAATTATACTTGATATCATTATAAGGTAAATGCCTTATATAGATCTTTGGCAAGGCCAATCGCTCAATTTTCATGGTCCACCTTTGCAAATAATCCTCATCAATCTACAGTTCTTCACTGTTCCTTAGCCATGTGAAGCTGCAAGAGTTAAATAAACAGTAGACTTGTTGACTGCACGAGAGGAATAAGCATTTAAAGATTTTCTTTAGTCCTAGAAAGGGTTTATTGATTAGTCGTTACATGATCCAACAGACATTTTTTTAAAGTTCAGTTTCTGCCTTCAGTTGCATAGTATAAAATGTACTTACGATTTGTTTATACTGAATACTTAGAATTTGACTTTTTAGGGTGCAGTGTTACGTTTCAAAGGATGTGACATTTCTTACCGGTGGTAGGCACTAAGCAGAGCTTTTAAAGCCTCCGAATTACATGGGTGTCTCAAATTGCAAATAGTTTAGTTTGTCTTTATTCAATAGTTTGCACCAACCAATGGAACTTAAACATCTACTAGATTTACAATAAAAATTGCATACGAAGCAATTTTACAAACTCGCATAGGCAGTTACTGAATGTCTAGCAGTGCTGTGTTTGTGTGTCAGAAATGTGCACTCGTTCTTATTTAGGATATAAAACTAGTGACTTAAACTGAAAATATAAGACTCGGACTTACAGTTTGTACATTGGTTTTAGTCCAGCTAAAAAGGCCCAAACCCTCTTAGTCTTAAGGGTGTGCGTTAGTTAGTGTTTCGAAGAATTTTTTGTTGTTCTGAATATTTCAAAGTTTATTTCAATTCAACACTGAACCACTAACTAAAAATTTAGTATAAGCTACTTCAGTGTACCTTTTCTTTGAAGTGAAAGCGGATTATCACCTGAACATTATCATGTACAGCGAAACTCGGAGGAAATCGCGGAGAGTTTTAGGAAGCGGTGAGTAAATATTTTGGGTTCGCCTTAATTATATTCAAACATCGTTAGAATGTTCCATTTATTTCAGCATTTTATTTTTTGCTTCTAAATAAAAATTTCATGTTTAAAATTAAAATGTCTGCATTGTCCATAGCTTAAAGCAATATTAAATTAGTGAGCCAATCTCAAGTCAGAACAACTGTAGCAAAAAGCGTGTAAAGAGATGTCTTCTTGAGCATTCCTTCAGGGCAGATTTCAATGAAGGTGCTTTCAGATTTGCATATGGATGAGAATTGACAATGGTGATGGGTTGGTGGAGTGTTGGAGTTTAACTGTTAGGAATTTACAATGCAATTTTTTGCACTAGTACATGACGAATAGCACATTCCATGATACTAATAGCAGACTTCTTACTGTACTACTGTATTTACCGTACAAAATAGTAAGTATTGCTTGCAGCTCAGTCACAAATTGGCACTTATTTTCATAAGTAGTAAACAGTCATATTATGCTAATAGTTTGCGGTGTTCCATTTTCCCCAAGTTCAACACAAAAAGAGACAGCTCCCAGGGTTGCTACTTCATATAATAATAAGTGGCAATTAGTCAGTACATCATTAAGTATACTAAGTAGGTTTAAGAGAGAATGCACAATAGTTAGTTCATGGATGTAGTCCATAAGTCGAAACCATGTTAGTGATGAATTTTTAAGACAACTAAATAAACAGCGAACTGTCATTTATCTTCGAAATATTTTGTCCAAACAGAGTAAAAATCGATAATTGAAGCTAATGAATCCACAGCTCCTATATCCGAAGGAGTGTGTAGGTAAACGGTAAAGGTAAAATGTTTCATTACAAAGTAGGATATGTACATGCAAAGGACTTTTTTATAGGTCTTTTCTGTCCAAAAAGAGAATAAAGACTTCTCCATCAAGAAATTATTTGGTAATTACTCCTTTCAACCTCACTAAAACTGTAAAAGGTGGTCATGTCTAATTAACAAAAGCCGATGTGATGGTTTGTTCGATTTTTTACTCCATCCATCCATGTTGTACGCGTCACGCTAGATGCTATTTCACTTAACTTGCTCACTCATTACCTGCTCATTTAATGGCCAAATCAACATATCCCCGTTTCAATATGTTCTCACTCAATCATCGTATTATTTTGTCATTCATAAAAAACTTGGTAACGATATCATTGATGTCCTCTCATTAGAGCCCAGGGTGAATTACGTTGCCATTCACTATTTCCATTCATGTCCTTGTCTTGATGCATCAATAATTTGCATGTGATTGCACTAGAAATCATTAAATAGGATTTTATTTCGTATTCATTTCGCACATGCATTATTATTGTGCCACGTTCGTTTCGCCAAATTACAATATTATTATTATAACCATAGCCAATGGCTTTGAATATAAAATTTTTAGTGGAGTGCTGTAGTTTTTTAAAACTATACAGTATACTTTATCCATTCTCCTTCAAAGGAACCCGATCTAGCATTACAACATGTGCATATCCACACATCTATCGCAAATCATTCGCTATCTGCATAAAATCGTAACTAAGTTGTTAAAAAGCCCATAAATCGTCAACTCAATTTATACTCGTCGTTTGACCGCTCTTTATTGCGCTCTCTACATATTCCTAAGGGGTAAAATCCAATCCAATCAGTATTGCCTTGCTATTTCATTATTACATCACGTAGACTAATCCTATTAATCCCAAATCATTGTTTTCCTTCCTGTTTTTAAGTTCCACATAATAAACATATCATCATTAAACCTGATGAAACGAGGAAACTTTCTCTATCAGCGTTTATCTTTGAATTGCTTAGTTTCCAATACAAAACAACATGGATTTAACAACTCCTCGGCTGTACTAAACTCAAGTACACAACTATACTGGCTGATTGTAGCTTAAAGCTACGTTCTATAATAACATTTAAGCTTCTCAGCCCTTTCGTTTCATACTCTCGCCCGCTTATCAAATTTCCAACATCTTTTTCCATCCCATCTCACGACGCATAAATAAGTACATATACACTCTTTGGTCTGTCTGAAACATTTTTAACTGGGCCAAATCCTTTGTACCATTGTAATCTTTATTATAAGACCAGTAGACAGTATAGTTGTGAACAGCAAAGGAGCAAATCGCCACAAGCTTTTAATTTTATTGCCAAAGCTTTACTGTTCAATGATCAACAAAAGTAATTATAAAACTGACCAATAGACAACAATACACCTTAGTAGTAGTAGTAAAGCAAGCCTTAGTTTACGAATGGGGATTAACTTCGTGAGGCAATCTGTCTTTAGTTTCGTTATAGTTGTGTGGCTAATAACGAAAGTAAATATGACATGTAGTAGACAGATTCCGTCATGTTTGAACAGAAAATTCAATTAGTTCTTTACCAAATCTAAAGATAAGGCTTTATTGTTCGGTTTTGAATAAGCTTTGTGGTACTACAACCATTAATACTATCACTGGCCGTTACTGTTGCTCATGCTATGACTTTCCATTTTCATTTAATATCTCGTCCTACTAAAAATCTATTGATCAGATATGCCTGTTGAATCAATTCCACTCTCAGACTGGTAGGTATTGAGAGAAGAACTAATCTCCATTCAGCACAAACGTAATTTCATTATGTAACTAGGACATGGGTGAAAATGTACTTTTAATGATTTAAATTTGCAGGTCATACTATTATCTAGCAGAATAACTTAATGACAGATATTTTCATTTTGACATCACGTACTCGTCGCTGTTTTCGAAGAATATAACGTGTAATTTAAAATTCGCTTCATTGCAAGCACACGATGTGATGGTTTCATTTTATGGAGTCAGGTTTATTTAGTAAACAAATACAGTTTCAGCACTGTAGATTTTTTTATTACTTGTAATTGGTTAAATTGGCCTGCTTGATAAAAGTCTTTGGTATCATGTTTCAGTTATTTTATTGCTCTTATCCTTAGGAGTAAAGTACTCTTGTTCCTTGCATAGTATCTTAAATTTACTTACAAGAAGGCGTATGCATGGTCTCTTAAGTAAGTTGTAATAGCTAACGCTTAAAATGAGCATATGACTAATTAAGGGAATAATATCTCCTCAATAATCATAAAAACCACGAAACTAAAAAAAACGCTAAATTTACGATCCTCATACACGCCATCCACCTACTCACACCCTTTAACAAGAATAATAATGTAATCAACGAAGGTCTAAATTACCAATTTATTCGTAACATAGCTTTACCTGGCTATTTTTTGTCATAGTAGTTTTACTCTTTAATTAATTACCTCCATACTTTCTGCGTTGGAATGAAAGGGAATTACAAAATTCTTGGATGATTGCACAATCGAAGCACATGTCAACAAAAACTACATTTAGTAGTACTGCCTACTTACAACGATTCATTGAGTAGCTAAGGGTAAGCTAAAAGTCAAAGAAGCTAGTAATTATCTCTTACAATCTGCCACCAATTATTCTTGCAGTATACTTGATCTTAATGATAATCAAGTGTACACTCACTGTTCTAGTACAGTAAATGTAAGTAATGCAGTTAACCTCGCCCTCGTCATTCAGTAAAGTTTATTTGTTTGGGACTTGTGAGAATCTACCAATGAACGATTCCAACCAACTAATGACTTTTGATTCCATGATATTGACCATCAGCTAGTAATTTAACATTGAAATTGGAAGACATTGATAACAATAACAAACAAAACACCTCGTGGGTCTTTTCCCATGGGAAGTTCTCAGAACGCAGGATTCTTATCAAGAATTTTTAAAGTTGTATTACTTTAAGATATTGAAATAAATGCATCCCTTTGTATCTGATTAAATAGAGGGACAAAGACCCTGTGACATAAATTTAGGACCAGTACGTATGTAGGACTAATAATAAAAATCAGCTTATTACACCGTACAAGCAGTCATCACTCTCTTCGTTGATCGGTGCGAAAAGGATTCTCCCGTGAGGCACGCTTGACACTGATAAAGCAGCTTGAGAAGTTCTCATAAAGACATAATCGTGAATTTAATTTCTGGCGAATATTCGACTACCGACGATCCAATCAAGAATGAAAACTTTTCTGTTAAGTCATTCTCAAATCAAAGGGATAATCTCAACCTTAAAATCATTTCAATTATATACTTTTCAGGTTAAAGAGGGAGTTTTCATAGGCCAAACTTTAAATGGCCAAACGATAGTAAAAAGATTTAATCAAAGACGATTCAAATCAGTATTGAAATTTATTTGAATTCTGTTTTTACCTCTTTTCAATGAGTTATAGGATACATTCTGACCTAATTCTATAAGGAGTGAATAAAAATTAAGCTTGCACTTCAAACCTGTATACTTGAATATGCCCTTGATTTGAGTTTTTTGCTATGAAGCATCAGCGACTTTTAATAGACCTGTATGAATGTAATTAAGGCAGAGAATGGGATTTTACAGCTTTATTTTTATGCAGCTATCCATCCCTCTTCTTGATCTGTTTTTTAAAATTAATTCACCTTAGGAAATGTATTTTAAGTTTTGCAGTCCGATTTTTTTTAAAGGAAGACAGAACAAGAAGGTTGCTTTATGTTTTGATGTTTTATCAAATAGAGCCCATTTCTTGAAAATTAGAGGAAGAAACGGGCTAGATAACTGAAATGTGCATGTATGTATCCACTATCTACCAAATAGATTGTCTGCCATGTGGGTGCATCAAGACGATTACTTCCAGAAAGTAATAGGAGATCGCACGTGAGTTATCTAATAATTCAGTACAGTATTAGAATGAAAGCTCCAAAGAGTAGATCTTCGACAACAGTATGGTAGATATAGGAAAGTAAGTAGATTACGATACGAAGCCACAAAGTAGGATTGAATGTTACGTACATCGACGTAGGTATAGGTTGAAGTGGCAGTAATCCCACTCTAGGAATAAATCAAGCTTTTGATGACAGTCGATTAGATTGGATCAGATTGAAGAAGCTCTAGTAAGTAGATTGTATGATACTTGGATTTGACTATTAGGAAAAAAGATCGGGAGCTTTTCACGGGACCCTTTAGATAAATTCGGGCTCAGCATTGTTGGAGGTATGAAACTTAATGTAACAAAATAAGTCTTAAGACTAGGAGAAGACGCTTCGTCATCGTGATCATCGTCGTCACGTCAATAAAACCACATTTGTCTTCTTGGGAAAATAATACGATTGTACTGATAGATCCACCGACCAAAAGCCTCTCTGCTTTACTCCAGAAGAGTAGTGCCTTTTATTGCAATCGGATTCTTATTCCAGGCGTCTAGCTTAGATACTTTTACTGACATGAGCGAGTCTCTGGGGAGTTGGAGGAGTTGCAGACTTGATGAAGATGATTTTACACTCTTGATGATTATGATTAATTTGCTTCTAGTTGGCATTAGCAAATTCACCGAGGAGAGGAGTCTTTTGTTTGTTTTCAAACAAGTTAGCTCAGGGGGAATGTTCTGCGAAAGATGAATATTTGATAAAATTATGATTTATGCTGATTAACTTTAATAAGTCTGAAAAGCGAGCTAACGGGAGCAAAGTATAACCTAGATTGGAATGAATGGGGAGTTGGAAATCAGAGCATTTAATCTTTTGTTTGCCGCAGTTAACACCACATTTGTTTTGTGAATCAAATATTGAATCTACGATGGTGATTTTTTCCTGGCTATAAATCAAAACCTAAGCATAGGCTTTTGTATTTTTGATATAATTGCATATTTATTTTCATTAAATAAGTATTTCAACAAGCATATAGTGCAAAAGTATCACCACATCCTGTTTCCAGTAGCGTAAGTGTTAGTTAACTATGTGAGGGAAAAGATACTGTAAAGTACGCATTTCTTCAAATAAACTGCAACTGAGCGATCTCTTAAAGTATAAAGCACCTACTACTCTATTATTTTGTTTTGCAATAGGTGTTACAAGCATTCACGAGACTTCTTTAAGTCTGTCTAGGCCTAATATAACTAACAAATGCTCATCTGTAAATTAAAGATATTAATTTCTAACTAGTACATAGCGTACAAAGAGTAACAGTTTTTGTCGCCCTACTGACGTTACTAAAAAATGCGTAAGTACAATGATAATCAGAGCAAATATGTTGGTGGAGAAAACTAGTTAGATAATCATAGTTAGTTTTTAGAATAAGACATACAATTAGTGTAATCTAATTTTTAATCAGGTAAAAAACTCAGGTATTTTATCCTACTACTTCATTGTTGCATGCAATTGTAAACTGAACGGCAAGATCCCTTGCCTGTTGACTTATTGTAATATATATTCAAGTTTGTGTGACTAATAGCTCCTTCATGTTTTACCTCGAGCTGATCAGCACATCTTCCTTCCTTATCTACTACAAGTACAAAATCTTCCTTCATTTGATGTCAAACTAAAGTTGGTCGGTTAGTGACAGTCGTTTAGAATTATTTGGAGAATCCTAACAGTTTTTATGAAATTAAAAGTATGTCAACATTTATTTTCTACGCGTACAAACTCAACGCACTGCTACCTGAGCTGATAATGACATTTGCATCACTCTTTTGTCCTCAATTCTAGAGACATTTTCAAATAAATTCAAATCAAATTATGCTCCGTAGATCTTTTAGTCTGATGATGGTTGGAAAAAATCTGGTAAAAAATCCAACCTGCAATAATAATAATCTCATTCTCATGGTAAAACAAAAAAGCCCCTAAGCTCTACTTAAGTCTAGAGTTACAAGACTTCTAACTGAATTTTTTCCCCACAAGTCGTAAGTAAACATTTCGATTTCCATTTGCAACAAAGGAAACCACATAATTGAGCGCATCTTAAGAGCATATCTAATGGAAAGAACTAGATTGTTAACTTTTTGTCCGGCTACAATAAAACAGTCAGGAGGTAACACAACAAATCCATGAACATAAAGAGCTACCATTTTCTAGACAGATTAAGTTGGTCTCTCGACGAGATTTGCGTCAGGAGTAAAACCTAGGTTTATGATAGGAAGGAGGATGGGTACATTTACTAAATAAATGAACGCAGATTCAGATAACTTCTACTTAGACTATTATATGAACTTAATGGTGGTTCGACTAGCACAATCACAAATCTTAAACAGCTCTGTCCAGGGAACAAAGAGCAACTACTTACAATATTCGTCCTATTACTTTTATTACTCGTAGAAGCTTAAATCTCATCGAAGATGACGAGACGAAGAAATGAAGAGACAAGTAAGAAAGTTTAGCTGAGGATCTTCTTTCTTGTCTTATTTTCAAGATTCATTGTTAACCAGGTGATGTAAACTGAAAACTCGGAATGAATACTCGGTCCATGCAATGTTTTACAATACAACATTAAAGAAACCTTTAGTTTGAGTTCAGGTAACATGTGTAATGGGGGAAGAGGAAGAGGGGGATAACAGGTGTAACAATAGGTTTCGTTTTGGAGACTTAACACACAGCAGTCGGTGGGGTTGCCCATGGCTTAGCCGATGCGATGTAATATGCTCTGTAAATTGAAGTAGATGTATAGTAACCTGCTTCGAAAAAGGTACCTACCTACCTTTAGCTTGTTGTGCTTCATCAATATCCTTTATTTAAATCCCTCGTCTCAGGTTTAACTTGCTGGAGAACCTCTTAGATGTAGCAAGACAGCAGGTAGATAGGTAAAAGGTATCTTTTCTTAAACCATCCTCAATCCCACACTTACCTGTGAGTCCAAGAAAACAGGGACATTAAGCATGCATTGGGAAAGAAAGATGCACCCACCTTCTTTGTTGGCTTATAAACCGAACTTAGTTTTTTTCTCCTTTCCCATGCATTATGCAGCCAGATAGGTAGATAGATCTTGGCTGTAACTACAGAATAATATTACTCTCTGTGTGTAATACTTCTAGGGATACTGATGATCATCATCGTCAGTGGCTTAGTAAAGTTAAAGTAATACAAACACCATTTACCTGCACAACCTAGTATGTAGATAAATGCGAAGGTAGTACCTCCATAAACTCATTGTAGAAATGAGTGTTACTTGCTTTCCTGCAGCATTACCTTTCATATTAGCTTATTGGCATGGTCTGGCAGGGGCTTCAATGTTTTCATTCTCACTCAGGTGGTTCACCAGTGAGACCTAGAATATTTTCTACCAAGACAATCGTTCTTGACTTACCACATTACTACTGACAAATCAAGGCTGCTGCGAAGTGATATCTGAGGTCTAATTAATTTTCAAAACTCTGAGTGTCTCTCGTATAACTAAAGATTAGTACAAGTTACAAGTTGAGCATGTTGGTTAGCTAGCTAAATGTAAAAAGTAAGATTGGAGGTGTTAAGACCCTTAAACAAAGCGGAACTTAAGGAACAGTCCCCAAATTCATAACCGTTGATTACCATCTCATTGAGCTCCTGTGCATGCATCATTCATCGTGCGAGGTTCCATGCAGTTGTACAGTTAGATAGATTGGAAGCGTCGTATGTATTCTGCTCTTGACCGGAGATGTCCCATGCTGTGGCTGTGTCGTGTTATGCAGGGCCCTAGTTGTGTGTGTGTGTGTGTGTGGATAACCTACTAAAAATAAAACCAATACTTGTTCAAAAGGGTTACTGGATGTACGAACTGTATTTATTAGTACGATCGTAGAGGGAGGCGAGGTTTTATTTAGATTTGTTTCGAACATTGAACATTCCTTCAGAAGAAATATGGACCTTTGATTGCATCGATGGGGTCTATTAAACTCTACCTGTTCATCTGAGAAGATATCTTAAGGTGTGTTGTATTGTAGGGCATGCATGCTGTTTCAGTAGGAATAATCATCCTTTTTCTTACTCAGAGAATCAGTTATGGTCCGGTTAAAATCTTCCCTTGATTGGAACTACTCAAAAGCCTTTGTCTCTGTTTGGTTTGTTCAGTAATCAAGATAGCGATAGTGACTTTTATGTTTACTCCGTGCCAACAACGGTACGGTGTGGTGGTGGTTTAGTGTTACAGACGTAAACGTAGTATTAATGCTGCAAAGCCGATCGATATGGTACTTGAACTAATGAGTTAGTAAGCGGACGCATGAGGCAAAAGCGAAGCAAGTCATCACAAAAATTGTGTGTAGGTTTCTCAACAAAATTATTAAAAAGCTAGATGTTTTAGTAGTGTCTGCCTGCCAAAAATGAGAATAAAAATCTCACCTCCGGACTTTGTCATTATTACCGTACTTAAATATCTTTAATATTCTTAGTCCTACCCACACCAAGAGCGAATTGTCTGCATTATATTGTGTATGCACTGTTAAAAAATGTACGATTTAAAAGTGCTGTTTTTTGCATAAACAGGTGGTGGAGCAAGTGGATCAGTGAATGTGCACAGTTCTAGAGTAATCGGAGGTGGACATAAAGCTAACCCGATTATTATAGGGAGATCTGGGGACAATATGAAGTGGTTTGGTTCTAAAGTACTTGACGGTGGTCCACAACTTCTGAGCTTGTCACCCTTAAGATTGGACGAGGATGATAAACGGAGCGAAAGTGTGTTCTTCCCCCCGTCAGCCCCTTCCATTCCAAGTGAAATCAAGCGTCGAACTCGAGGACGAAGTAAGTTCAAATTACCTTTCTCCCATTTTATTACACGATATTCAGGAAACTTTCCTCGAGGCTTGGGTAGAAGATGCTATAAGAGTAACTCTGTCTCTTTTTCTACTTTGTTAATAAAGTTTTGGAATGAATTGTGTAAATGATTTATAGGACTTAATCCTTCTTAAGTATTGAAAGAAATGTGAAAGGACTAAAGGACAGATGACACAGGGCAAAAAGTATCCATTACTTTTGTGTTTCTTATCTATTTTTGATTTGTATTCTTCCTGTTTTCATCCACCAACATACCGTTCTAGTCAACGGAGGATTTCTATTTCATTCATCATTCGCATAAACTTTTACTAGGCTCTTTTACTCTCTAAATCTTCTACTACAAACTACAACTCAGCATCTACTCCCACCCCCGCTTTCCTAAAATGAAGAAGAGACTAGTTAATCTTTATAATTTAAATAGAAAACTTTTCCCCTGAAAGATTTCCGAACTTTCTGTAGAAACTTTGTCCCTTCTTCTGCAAGAGAGAATAATAGGATGGAGGCTGAGCTCGGCAGGCTCAAACTTTTTCATCAAAGTTTATTCATCCGATCTCTACTATTATAGGACACTGCTTTGGCTGGATTTTATTCCGTTTCTAGAAATGAAATAGTATCATTCTGTTTCAAAGCAAATCTAGGAAGCAGACACCTTCAGGCCTTTTGTACTTGTTTATTTGATTTCGTTACATAAAAGCATATTCCATTTAGGTAAATGAATACAAAATTACGATGATGTTGGCAAATATTGTTAGAACGTTGTTTTGCTGAACTTGCCCTGCTGCTGCTTTGAATTACTCCATAGCAAAACCACATAAAAACTGCTCTGTTACTCGTATGATGTGTGTATTTATGTGAAGATTAAGCTTATTCATGCTCGAATATCTTTCTTCATATCAAGAAGGTTGGTTAGGTGGTTCAGTTGGTGCCAATTGGAAAATAATTATGGGACTCGGCAACATTGAAAATGTAATGAGTCATTTGCATACGAGTGCAATCAGTCAAGCCACACACATGCATTACAGTTACAGATGCAATATTATTATTACATCCTCGTGAGTCAGCCAAAAATATTAATATGACACATGTCTTTTAGGAGTTTCTGAGTGTGCCTCTGTGTGGTTTACAAACAGTCACTTTGTTCTCAAAGAAAACTGGGTCCTGTAACTTGGTTTGTCATTTGTAAACATTCACATTCTTAGTTGATGCATATTCTACGGTTTTGACAGTAAATGTAGCTTAGTAGCTTACCTGTACAGGTGCCTTTGCCACCTGTCATTGCATATCGCTTTAAATTGCAGTTAGCAAAACATAGTCAGTAAAACTTTAATGTACGTGCTACAACGGCACGTAATTCTGTCAAGCGGATTAATAATATTCAAGCAGATGCAAGATCCGATGCATAAAAAGTTAGTAAAGTATTCATGCGTGTGTTTACAGTAAAAATAATAAAAAATATTGTAAGAAGTCTGCAGCCAATGTGTTGATTAATAATTGCAAATTAATTCCATGCATAATTTGATGGTATCATTGTCCTCTAATCACAATTATCCAAAGTTATCAATCATCTTCTGTTGGCTGGCATTGCTTTAAAAAATTCAACGCTATGTCCGATCTACATGAGACCGCAAAAAAGCTCTACGGCCATATAGGCAGCTAGATTGTAGAAGTAAATGGAAAAAAACGAAGTATAAATAATGCCTTGAAGGAATCTTAAACTTCATCCTCAGGACACTGTTATCATCCAAGACCGCTGTATATGCTCAGCTGAAGGTGTTAAATGGAGCAGAGAAATGGCTTAAAAAACGGGCATTGAAAAACCAAAAGTATGTGCAGCCATAGTTAGTCGCAAGTTTGAAGTAATTTGTAGACGGTAAACTACGTTTTTTACACACACAATATGTCCTAAAACACTGCACAGAGGCACAGATATAGCGATTTTGAGGTTGTGGAAAGGCGACAAGAGAAATAATTATGGTTTCATTAACAGTTTTTACAACATCTCATCCCATCCCTCCTGAAGCATTTCTCTGCTCGTTGTTCACGCTTAGTCCTTCGTCTGATGAAAAATAAATGAAACAGGGAGGCAACACGTAATGAATTTATTCTTTATTGAAAAGGGGGAATGTTAATCCTTCATATTGGTCTTAGTCTTAAGAATGTAGGTACAATGCATAAACTAACTTGGGCTTAGAATAGATACTGATTACAAGTTGAAGGTTGTAGACTCTGGAATCCGTCCATACAGATCGAATCAAAGATAGAGTAGGATGCTCAACAACAAATTTTGAGACGGAGAGACCAGCAGCGAGTTGTAATTAAAGATTTTAAAGAGCTCACAAGCGACAAACGGCACAGAGGAAGAATAACAATGAAAATGCAGGCGTGAGTTGCATGGGAAATACTTTGTTGTGTTGTATTTTTTACTTCTTCGCCTCATTCCAAGGAGAGGTGGTAAAAAGTAATGCTAGGGTGTAGACTGAAGTAGTGTAATGCTCGGTTGGGATCATTAATAACCATTTCCTGTTGTAGTATTTCATTCCTAATTTTATTTCTGCAAAGATACCTTCCTTGCAGTATGAGAGTTTCATATTCGCCATTCATTCATACAATGCAGACAATGTATTGTTGGATCTATTCATTAAAAACTTCTTAGTTAAGCCTAAGATTAAGATGTCTTTACAATTAAACAGTGTGACTAATCTAGGGATTTCTCTTTTTCTAAAAATAACGATATATTATATTTTCCAGGTATTTCCCCGTGGTTGAGACGTAAACTAAGGCAGGACTCTATTGAAGAAGAGGTTGATGACAATTTCAGCATGTCATCGGTAGAGAAGCGGGGAGGAGGGGGGATAAGTGATGATAAACGGAGTCGACATATGTCATACTCCGGAAGAATTCGAGGCTGGTCACCCCAACGAAATGGTGGTTACCCAGGAGGAAGTACGATTGGCGTGACTCAATCACCTAGGCGAACCCCTCTTTCACAACTTGATCGACTTAATGACCCTTTACACAGTGTAGGACCTAAATTATCCCTCCCTTGCCCTCCAACAGATAGCTCATCCATGAACTCAACGGATTTCAGCGTTTTTCGTCCCTTTGGCCAAGACAGATTAGGCTTTGCACTGAAAGGAAGAGGATTGAGTGAGTTCCAGCCAAGGAGTTATAACTACATCTCCGAGGACATGAATGGATCATCCTTGAATACTGATCAGTCTCGTTTCCGTCCACCTGCTGAGTACCATGAAGATGAGCCTGACCGAGCTAGTCGAATCACAGACTATACAACTACTGACCAAGAGTCGCATCATTTTCGTGGGGGAAGTCGTCTTTCAGATTCTTTACGAAGGAGTCGTGAAAGCAGCCCTTGTCTCAAGAGAATCAATCGCCATCATGTCAATTACACTTCTCAGCCATACGGACCGAATCTAAATCTCAATGGACATCAGCAGCAACAAAAAGTCGTAAACCTTCCCCCTTTACCTCGTCAATCTAAGCATTTAAAAGCCGTCTCGCCTCCTAGTCCCTCGCCATCTTCGTATAAAAACAGTAGCTCGGATTGGAAAGAGACACTAAGTAAAAAATCTCAAAATGAATCCCCTCATGGTTCGTCTTACGAGCAGCTTAAACTTAAACTCAAGGAAGTGTCTGACAAATGCTTCAACTCCGGGAAACTCTCCTCGAGCAAGTTGTTTTCTAAATTCTATAAAAACGATAAGTTTTTGGATGCCAGTAGTACAGGGGATGCAACTGTATGCAGGAGAGCTAGTCCGGGCTCTTCTGTTGATCAAAGCAAGAAAGTAAGGAGTTTCTCCTTTGGTGGGATTCCACAACTTGAGGAGTTCTCCAGAGAAATGGATTATAGTAAACATGAGCTTAGGGTTAACCCTTTGTATGTAGAGGATGGAATTATGATGGGTAATGAAAATGATCATGAGACCTATGACCTTACTTCAGCACGCGAATACTCGGGTACTGGTGGTGGTAAAAAGCATCCGATTTCTTCTCCAAATTCCATGAGTGTCCCGAGAAATTTAGACTTTATCACGTCCAATTCCTCGGCAGCTTCGTATAAGAGTCACAGCAGCCAAGGAAGCGGAAGTAACCATTCAGATGGCGACAGTGGAATAGTCAATGAAACGCTTGACGGTGGATCTCTTTTCCAAGAATCCCTTGCAACAAATGACATGTCGTCCTGTTCAAATGCAAATGGGTGTTGTTTAGTCCGATTTCATGGGGACAACTCCTCGTCCTTCTCATCGTTGAGGAACACTCCATCTGAAAACATTTGTAGTAGTGCCAGCAAACCCGGTACAAAGGCTGATGGCAAGAAACGAACAAATTATTTTGATCACAAACGATCAAGGCATCACAGCAGTTCATCACTAAAAACTAGTGGCGACTCTTTAACCAAAGGAGCTCGTAATCATAGCGTAAACTTTATGATTCCCCCAAAGAATGATATTTTAGGTCCAAGTAATGACGATCATCATAGTTTACAAGACTTGGATTTCCAAAACGAGCAATTCCTCAATTCTAGTGAGAACTATCATCAGCCACAAGGAGAGTACAAATTGGTCCGAGTTCGCAAATTGACCCCTTTCTACCGCGCTTCAGTTACTGTTGATGAGATGCAGCCACAGTTGGGAATTTCTTTGGAGAAAAATCCTCACGACGCCAGTGGTTATGTCATTCGATTTATTCACCCTAAATCTTCTATTTCAAGGTAAAATTTTCATTAGAAATGATGAATCCATATAGGTACTCCAAAGCACAATTTTTAGCGAAATTGTAACCGTACGTAATCATTAAGTCCATAGACTATACCCTCAATTCAAAGATTTCTGAACTTTATCTTAAATTCTCGTGTACCACAAATGCCTGTGTGTGTACAAAGAGTAAGAGTGCATAGGGAGAAAGGGAAATCCCTAACGCACACAAATAAAAAAATTTCAAGCTTAGTTCGGAGTTCTCATGATAAAATATTAAACGTAAGTTATAAAATTCATATTAAAGTCCTTGGCTGGTTAGAGATGGAGAGCCAATTTTATACGAAATCGATTTGTTTCCTCAAGCCGATTTTGCTCCTGCTGGGGACTGACAATATTTAGTTCCTTGTAAACTGTTCTCCGTCTCCCTACCTACGAATCATAAACATAATATGAGACGCTGAGTCGTAAAACAACGGATCTCAAACGACAGTTTTTGAAAAGTAGAACGATTGGAAACCATGGGAATTTTTTACCCGTTATCTCGAAGTATAGATAAGAATTAGAGTGCCAAAAGGCAGTTATGGCTAAAGAAATAATTCTATAGTGTACAAAAATTACAGTTAAGGATGTTTGAATTTTTACGAAGGTTACAGAATTTATTTATTGTAATTCAACAGAAAAAACACCACAAAGGATCGTTTTTACACAAAAATATATCGCATAAAGCAGTAATTTAACTTTTAAGCAGACTTTGCAACATTTACACGCCACAAAAAATAAATTCTTACAAAACAAAGTTGAGGGAACCTTTTGGACAAGCCTTATCTCCTTGCATTTAAAAAATATTTTAATTTTCGAAATACTAACATTTTTGAAAAAGTAAAATTGGAAACAGGATTAAAGAGCCTTCGATAACACTAAGATGCAAAAAAAATACAAAAATAAAAACATGGCGTCCCTCAAAATAGCAATTCGAAATTATGTATGGAGAACCCGTAGGGAAAGTGGGAGAAAGTATCTAAGTATCTAGAAATTCCCAAAAAACACGAGCGGCGAAGGGCATAAAGGGTCTCGATTTACGAAGATCGGCTCTAAGCTCATCAGTTAGTGGAATTGGATCTGGATACTTCGGCTGATGCTGAGTTCCTGCAAGATTGCGACGTATGTTTGACTGGAACTGACCCCAATCACGGTCCGCTAGCTCACCCTTAACGAAAATTATGTTGCCGGCCTCAGCAGTGACCCTAATAGCCTTATAATGGGTGACCCTTAGTCTTGCTGGTCTTGGGCAGGCCGCCATTAGCTCTGCAAAGCTTCTGAAATCTGCTCGGTCCATTCTGATAACTTGAAAGGGTTGAGAAGGCCTTGCAGTACCCAGCATTTGAACGATATCAGAAGGCTGCAGCAGGACGCTGGTCTTTCTGTGCTTTTCCACTGTAGCAAACTGGCGATCGCAGGGAAGAAAGCTGTGCCCCGTGGTCATAAACTTTTGAATAATCTAAACGAAAAGCACATTTGAGTTAAAAGGCCTCTAAAGGCATATCTAAAGCTTTAAAATGAAAGCTAACCTCTGTGAAATAACCAGCAGAAATTAAATATCTGTAGCCACATATCTGTAGAAAGTTATTGTTCTGGCCAACGCAGCGATCTGAAAAAACGACAAGGGTTCTTCGTTGATCCACTGCCAGGGGTTGAAACCGGCCAAGAAGATAATGCAGAATACACGAAAATATTTCTTCAGAGCCCCTGCCAGCGTCGCGTTGGGTGTACAGATACATACTCGTGTCTTTGCTAGCCGCGTCATAAATCGCAAAATTAAGGCACTGGAATTTACGAAGATAACAGTGTTGACTGTTGGTTAGTTCTGGAAGTTGGTATGCCTAAGGAATCAAAGAAAGGGTCAGTATAAAGTACTCCATAAGAAGGGATTTTAAAAGTAACTTTCGTAAACTAACCGCCTGCAGATCAACACAAATAGTGACGTACGAAGCATCGAGACGGCTCTGTTGGGTGTCTATTCTTAACTCGCCATATCCAGATTCAGCGCGATCATGATGAATCCGGGATTCATCTCGAATCTCTTGCAGTCTTAACAATTGTACCGGGTCGTTTTCATCCAAAGCGGACATAGAAAGGAATAGTTTATCACATACATCACAACTATCTGATCGAGGAACACGAAAACGTAGGTTTGACTCCCGAAATACTTCGTAGTACATCCATTTCAATTTCTCTACGGCCTCTCCAAATATCTCGAAATATAAACTGAACATTTTGGAAACATTGAGTTGAGGTGACAAGTACTCACGA
>JAQFZX010002078.1:0-22114 GCA_034682405.1 Hydroisotoma schaefferi | reverse complement strand
GAAAGTTAACTTTCAATATCTCATTAAAAAAGCTTCAATTTTAGGGATCGGAATTTTTTCCCCATGGGGAATTATTTATGGGGGTGGGGAATTATTTTTCAAACGGCCCGAACCCCCTGGGGAATTATACCGAGGGGGGGGAATTAAATCGGGAAATACGGTAATATAATAATTGTACTTCATGAACCGGCCTTTGCTTCGGTGTTGATTGCATTCGCATGCATATGCAATGTTTATGGTTACTTGCTTGATGCACCAAATGCCCAAGGTAACCTTTGTTACAACGAGTGTAGACTGGATGAAAAATGATAGATGGTTATTATGATAATGAAAGAATCCAGTGTGACAATAAGCAATGTGTTATTACTACAAACAAATACAGTCGACATTTACAGTGCAGGCACATCTTTACAATCTGTCTTCCGTAACAACTCCTTGACACAAAGAAACAGTTTCGATAACTCATAAGTAGCCGAGTTTGCTGGGCTTCTTATCTGCCTTTACAAGACGAGTTGGAAGCATTTAGAATAAGGAAAAAACAAGGGAGATTGGGAAAACAATTAATTATTATTCAGTATAGGTTTAAACATTTACTCAACAGACTTTACTTTTTCCCATTCTTGTGGTAAAAGTAAAAGAATCTGTAAATCGATGCGTTGGCTACTGACCCATCAGCCTGCAAGACGTTTTAGTTCGTTGAGTGTCGATTACAAGTACAGGTAAAGGGTCAATCCTCTTCGATACTGACACTAATCCAAGAGACACTTTAAGTAGTCAAGTACAAGTCAGGTAGACGGGATAATTTCTGATTTGAACTCGATATTAATCAACATATTTTATTAATTGTAATTACTTATGTAAATCATCAGAGTTATCGTCGACTTATAATATAATCCTTGGGAGAAAAGCATGCACACATTTTAATCTGGGGTTATCCTGATAATAATACTGATACTAACTACGAACTGGGAGCCTGATAGTAGTAGTAGTATGTAGTAGTAGTAGTAGTAAGTAGTAGTAGTAAGTTATCTTCAAAAATAATTAATCACAGGATATTTTGATTTAATAAAGTCGAACGTGGCACTAGGTATAATAATATCGGAAAGAGTCAGATATCTAAACCGTATTGAATATGTGTAAACCTTCTTGACACTAAATAAAAATATGGATTCACCATCAATATTGATGGACTTTCTTTAATACATCACAAAAGCGGAATCAATGGATTATGCCAAGAGAAATAAATGAACTGCTTTGCTGATAAAATCATTGTTTAGAAATTCTCATGCATAGTAACTATAATAATTATACGCTGGACTCATAGAGCAGTACAATAGTATACGGCCGAAATAGCGTCAGATGACATCAGACTATTTGTTCTTTCTTCATGGGGATGGGTGGTGGGGACGATGAGCGGATGTTTGATGAGTTATGGGTTGAATTACTACTCATGCTTGCATTAGAGTTGCTCATTGACGAAGCGTTTGATCCAGTAGTTGTTCCGTTAGTGGTAGGCTTTATGCTATTAGCACTATTATGAGCCACAACGCTGTTTGTACTACTGTTACTGCTGATTCCATGACTAACAACACTCAAGTCCTTTTTCCCATTGCCACCGTTCTGATGTTTACTCCCGACGCTGTTTACTCGTTGATGGTGATGATGCGTTGTGGGAGAGCTTGTTTGCTGAGTTTGGCTGTTGTTACTGCTGCAACTGTGAGGATGTCCGTGGGAATTGTGATGAGCCTGTTTGGAATTGTTGGATTCGGAAAGTAAAAGCGATGTGGACGAATTTTCACTAATGCTGCCACGAATGTCTTTTTGTGCAACTTTCAGCTCATGGAAATCTCCTTCTTTGTCGGATTCCGCCTGGAATTAAAACAATAGCAAACTTTTAATACCATCAAAGTTTCACACTGAGCTCTAGAAAGTTGTTTGTATCAGTTCCCAATATGAAATGATATTGAGGATGGTGATGCTGTTTAGCTTAGTTGCTCACCTGTCGATTGGTCAAATTAGAAAATGGAGAAAGTCTATCTGATGTATCAGATCCACATGAGGAGCTTTCACTTAGCTGTTCTGAATTCCCAAACTTTCTCGCTGCCCGAGGAGATGGGGGAGGTGGCCTTCTACTGCAAACTTGTGACTGAATGTGTTCACAGATTCTTCGAAATCTTCGTATGTTTCCTGATAACAGGATGAAAGTTACGGCGTACAGGAATTCCCTCTCTTGCGCTGAGGGATGACCTGGCGGCTTTGGGACGGGAGAAATATCAACTTGAAACCTAACTTGACGCTGAATCTGGAACATTGCAGGTCCGCTTGAGACACGCTTGTACTCCACTTTAAACGACATCGGGCTTGCCACACTGTGGCTCAGTTCTGCTATCTACATTTTTTAGCCATCCAAACCAATATAACATTAGCACTGGTGACGTAGTTTTATTTTCCATTATATAATCCCTTACCGATAAAAATGCATGAATCAGGTCAGCCTTGACAGTTGCTAACGGTTTTCCACGAACAAGAATCGTGCATGCTTCATCCCGTTCTGATCCCATTAGACTTCCAAACCATGATCGTTTCGTCAATTCTGGTGAACCTTCGGGAGTAAGATGTACTTCTTCGTTTGATGCTGCATAAAAATAACACACGGCTATGATTAAAAAACAGTAAATATTTTCCTTGCATGTAACTTTATCGCTATATCTATCCATGATAAAAGTACTTTACATCCTTTCATCATTCAACAAACATTCATGCACAATAAGAACTAAGCAATGTGCAAAATGCGAAGAATTCCCGATGACTTTGGACAACGTTTTTGTTACTTAACTTACTGTTAAACTGCTACATTGTTTAGAGACGCTTTACAAGTTTATAAGTTTCTACGTCATGTTATTATTCAATTCGCCACTTCCAAGTGACAGACCGTTGCGTTAGTAGTTTTGCAAATTGAATACGTTTAAGTAGTGTATCTCACGAAATTCAAGCATGAATTAAGATTAAGTAGCAGTAGAGTGCAGTTTGAATACTAATAATTTCATACATTTTCATCATGTTACTTTCACTCTACCAGCCAACCAACCTAATAGTAACCCATCAAACGTCTTTTACAGTCTTTTTACTACGTTAGTTATTCATCCTGTCTGCTCCACGAAGCCTTAAAATGAGAAATGTATGCGTTTCTAACAAGAAAAAGAAGAGGAGAGAGTTTAACTAGCTGGCAAGAGGTATTAAAAACAGGAGCCGAGTTGAAGACAAGCTGAACTTCTATATTAGAGAGGAAAGAAACCAAATGCGTTTGACGCAGAGAGAAAAACTGCATACTTATCATCAACTATCTCATTTCCCGTTTGCCAAACTTTCTTTATGTTATGATGATTATGAGATCTTTAAAATTGAGTTAAAGTCGTTAACTGCATCCAGACAGAACGTACTCTTTGTCTCGGACGCTTATTGAGATTCTTGGTACTTTGATGATGGGGAAATAATTAATCTCGACTGAAGAGAGATCATGATAAGACATCCGACCAACCTTGTAACTTTCTTCTGTGAAAGCGGGGAGAGCCAAGAAAACTATTTTTAAGAGTATTAAGCCGGGATCTCCAGTGAGCAAGATGGGGAGATCCCGGCGGAGTTGCATTGGGAAGGGCTCCGGGGCCTCCTCCGCCTAAACTTCCATGTACTCCGATTTGCGGTATTTCATGATGGTGATGATGATGGTACTGTTCGTTGCTGACGCCGGTCAAGTTTCCAGCTACTCTGTGTGGCATCTTGGGCGACGGGACGGGTGATGACGGGATTGAACTTGACAACGAACAATGATTTGTAAGGTGAAGGCTTGGCCTCCGATGTCGACTGAAATTGCAAACAAAGAAAGTATATTGTTTGAGTTTAGGTTAGCTACAAGTTAATCCCTTTCCAATAGCTGTTAGTTCATAAAAACTACTTTTATTAACTATTCCTAGCAGGAACCTACAGTTCTGTTTATGTTTTTTGACGATTATGATCCGTATGGTCCGAAAGGGATGCCAACTAATCTGTTCGTAAATTCCATGACCGTTTCTAGCTATGCTATGGTTCTTGGTCGTGCTATTCTCTGGTAGATTTCTACCTCCACGATTATTACGTTTAGAAGTAGGAATATTTTGGATTATTTATGTCTTCGGCCAAACTATCATCGGTCAATAAGATATGTTCCACCTGAATTAAACTAACGAAACTGAAAAAAAGATGATTGCCGGAGGAAAAACGGTTGTAGGTGTTTAGCATGTCTATGTCTGTTTGTCTAGGATTTAGATGCTCATAGCCTTGTCAATGTAAACGTAGTTTCAAATTAAATGTTCACGGATCCAGAACTTTTTTGTTCGTGGTTGAGAAGACAAAGCAATTTACTGTATTGATTCTTAAAGCACTGGACAAATAGATGCATCGCTCAACTTTGTACACCTTACTTTTAGTTACCCTAAATGTCCAATGACAGATGGTTTGTTCTTATCATCTTTGTTTCCTCTTATTCTTATAATATGTGAATGATAGGTATCGGGTGTTGTTTTTTTGACAGAAACGCTTGAATGCTTTGGTGATCCTCTAACTGGTTTTGAAGCTTTTACACGATAAAAAATGGTATGTTGCTTTGAGTATTAGTCTTTGTACATAGTTTATATTTTTTATATTAATCAGTAAAGAGCAAATCCCTTTTCTGTAGTATGCCCTGAGCGGCCTTAGTCTACAGACGGATGGACAAGGTTATTTTATAAGCCGGGTAAAGGAAGATGGTTCACATGTTACTTTCTCCATGTAATCTCAAACAACAAAGACATCAAGTCTTTAAACATGGGTTTACTGGTAACATGCTTCATACACTGTCGTATGCACAGCTTGTACAAGTATAGCTGGATAACAGTTAATTCCTTCATACTTTCCATAAATTCACTCTTCCTGTACTGCATTGCTTTTTTAGTACATGCAAGGCTAAACTTTGTCAAGACTACCTATTTGAATTTTTACCTGTACAAATGTCGTCTTGGAGTAATAGGAGATCCTTCACTGATTCGATCAAACTGATATGCACAGGCATTTCCATTAACCTTGTCGATCCGTTTCCTTGGAGGGTCCATAATCGAATTGTTTGTCGAGTTCGAAATTGAGTCTCTTCGGGTGCCAATACATTCTCCGTCGTCTTCTCTGGAAGGCTTTCTTCGTTTACGATCCAGCAGCAGGAAATAAATTACTTTCTCCGTGTTGTGACTGCAAAATATTAGACAAATTATTATTCAATTAAGTTTTACTAACTTTCACAAATGGCATTTAACGACTTTCACCTCAGGACTTAATTGGGTTTACAGTTGATGGGTTTGGTTCATATGCAAAAATAATGTAAATGGATCTCATTTCAAGCATTAAATTTATCAACAACTCTGGGCTTGTATGCTCGGCACAAACTAGTATTCTTAGAACGCGTGCTCGTTTCGTGCATTAAAAACATACTCAAGCCTACGCCAAGTATGTTTATTGGAATTATTTATGATCCTCTTGCTAACAAAAAACACTGAAAGGCAATAGAATATTTACTTTCACATTATTAGAACTGGATAAAACGCGAATGTCTAAAATATTTTTAAAAAATAAACAATTCAGTTTTTGTACACAAATCAGCTACAACTTCCACCATATGTATAAGTAGGTGAAAGCTGACTGGGAAAGTTTTACGAATCGATGAAAAGTGGATAAATTCATATAAAAACTCTTAAGGAACCAATATAGACGGGATAGCCAAACAAATAAATTACTAAAACAAGGTACACTCATGGTATTTTTCAAACTCAAGGAACCCTCAAGCTTGATGCTTTTAGTTATAAAACTCGTGATCCCGTGAAACATTACGGCCACCATGTATTTGTCTACAAAAGCTTGTCTCTTACTGTAAAGAAGAGTAAAATGACTCCATAACCTTTTCCCTGCTTACCTTATTACCAAATATATTCTGCACAGTACGTTTCCTTTCTTTTCTATTTTTATCTTTTGTTTTTGCTCATCTAATAAATGAAGTATGCTTTCTACCGAAAAAGAGGTAGTGAGTTGAAATGGTAAACTTGTATCGTAGTCTTCCATTAGTTTTGTTGAAAAACCCGATACCATCCTCCTTAATATAATTTTGTTGCTTTCCACTCATAATGCAGCAAACGAAAATACTTATAAAGTTACAGGAGAGGGTGTTGAGAAGACAGAATGAATGAAAAAACTCGAAAAAGGTTTATCAGATTTTGACAAGAACACTTACTTAGGACTTAAAAGTTCTTGAATAAGTTTATCTCGATCTTTGAAGCATCCTAGACTGGCGATTGCTTGAAGTACATCGGAATCCACTGCGTCGGGCGTGGGTATCACGTGCGTCTGAACAACGTCCATCATCGGTAACTCCAGTTCCAACTCTCCCTTTCCTCCTGCGGTTACCCATGAATGACGATTGATGTCAGCAAGCTGGAAGAGGTTAACAAATTCATTACAGCCTCATCACGCCACGACAGCACCCACGCTTCGTCAACCGTTCGTGTGATTGATTAAAATATAATTTAAATTCCACATGCAGATGATGCTTAGGCACGCAAGCTTATTGTTTCATGGAATGAAATGGTAATTTCTTTGTTTTTATATGACTATGAGAGGATAGTGTCACTTGTGGATGACCAACGAATGATGACTGGTTTGCAAAGTGGCTCTCACAGTGCAACTAAGTTTCAAAACTAAATAGCTTAAAACTAAGACTACTGGCCGTATTATTTCACAAAAGAAAATATGGGGTTATTTATGACACTCTTTTACACACATATTTATTCTATACTTGCTATAATACTTTAGGATTATTTATATTACGATTACTACAGATATTTCCGTAAACCATCAACCATCGACAGAGAAAGAAAATAGGCATTTCAAACTGAAATTCTGTCCCGTAAGTTGCCGTCAGTGTTCTATCGTGATTGCTTACTCTACTTTCTCTTTTGTGTAGGCCTGGATTTTCATCTAAATTGAATGCAGATACAAATGCATTTCAGTTACCCTATTGCTCAATTTTTGTAGCAGTTTGCATATACTAAAACTTCGCCTCCGGAATCCTGCCAAGTTAATTTGCTTCTGCATTGTAAATACTTTTCTCTGAATTAAATTAATTCCGGATTCCAAAAGTGATTGGATTTGGATTGCTATGAACATTACGATAGGCGTACAACTTTTTGCTCCGAGTGAGGCAGTATATACGTATCTTCTAACTTTATCTTTTAAGTATTTCTAAAACAGGCGACAGTAAAAAGTATAATGCAAGTCCTAAATCCAGCCTATTGGCACGCTGGAGTTTCTATGTCACTTACAATTACAACCGCTGACAATAACTATGACCCACAAGCAAAGCAAGTGCAGCCTTCCAAATGCTGCAACCTTGCCAAGAGAGGAAACAATTTTATGGACCACACGCTTAGGAAACCATTGGAAACTATTTGGTCAATTGCATACCCAAAATATCGATTTATGCTGAAAAGAGATCTCAATGGTACATTTACCAGTGTGTATTTCATACTAAACATTATTGAATTCTTAAATTACTGCAACTGTCGTACATATATATTTAATTTACTATCTCAGCATATAGTGAAACCAGTGTGAAATCCCATTTGCAATTTGTAAAAGCAGCAGAGCTAGAGACCCTCAAGTTGAATGTAGTGTTTATGTTTAATCCTCCAGAGACTTATGTCTCCAAAAGTAAAGTGATACGATGGGAAGGGCAAATCTCTACGGGATTGTTTTAATGCTGGCACATTGCATGGAATACATACATGGACGGTTGATAGTCAATAGTATACTGAATGCTATTTATTTATCAAGGATCGAGCCCATCTGAAGACTGCGTTGGTGCAAGATTGAAAGACTTATGCACTCGAAAACGTAGAACCAAATTGAGTAGAAAAAGTCGTGGACAAACCAACGGGAACTGCTGCCAAAGTACTGGACTAATATGAATGGGTCAACTTTAAGTTAATGCAATTCATGTGCATTTTAAATACAACTAAGCACGACTACTCTGAACTTTCCTTCCCTCCTGAGAGGACCGAATATGTAAGATTCCTTTAATTTGACTTCTCCAGTGTTTCATTTAACTACTGATATACTTGGTGGACTGAAACACTTGACAGTACGTGCTGTACCCTTTTACACTGGAATAAAAGTTTGGAAGGTGCTTGAATACTAACGTAAAAGAAAAGAATTCTAACTAGGCATACTCTGCTCGGTTGTGCAATATGCTACTAAAAGAGATATGCAGATGCAGAGCCTAACAACCTCAATAGACAGAATATCCAGAGATTACGGATAAAAAAACTCTCTTGGCTATTTGACACAAAAGCCGTTAACATTGTCTGCAGAGAAAGTGGTAAAGGGAAAACGGATTTTCAAGGTTTTAAGAATAGTCTTTAAAGAGTTCTTGAGCTTTCTTTTCACGAATTTGCTTCCGTTGCCAAATTATACAGAATTTTAGCTCATTTTTGATGAGGGTAGCTGAAATTACACAGAAAATGTAGACTGTCTCACTTACCATAAATCGTGCCAAAAGTGATGGAAAAATGGAAAAGGAAGAAACAGAACAACCTTAACGAACGGCGTCTTAATAATTCCTGAGTTATTAAATGATATTTAATCCGAGTAAATATTCCTTCTGCTCAAAGACTTGAAACTATACTTAGAGTAAAACTCTTTGTTTGACTTTCTAATAAACATTACTTCAAGACATTTCTATGAGAATAGTTTTGTTGCCCGTTGCAGTTTCCAGGCGGTCTGGTTCTCTATAGTAGTTAATATCACAAACGCTAATGAGACATAAAGTGGTAAATAATAGTAAGAAATCAACCCAAACTATTTTCATACAAAACTTTGCCAAAAGTATTCTTTAATTATAACATTCTGATTCGGAATTGGGTGAAACTGGAGTTCGATTTAGGGTATTTAGACAAACCATGCTCTCCACTATCGATTTTCAAGAAATATTTTTTAATTATGTTATAAATCCTACTGGTCTTCTATTCCAAAGAAGCAAAACGGATTTTCTCAAATACCACGAGAGAGGTTTTAAACAATTTATCGTTGCTTCCTATCTCCAATTACGATTTAGCGTTAAATATGCTAACATTTACACTTTACGCATGGTTATACGAGTTTTATAAATAAGTTCAAATCGGTCTAAAACGTATCCCACCGATCATCCATTTTCAGAAACCTACTAAAAACGCTTTTATGCAGCGTGGTTTATCTTTTATAAAAATTTCCAAAATTGTTTCTTATAAATAATAAAGAAGTTATTTCAGGGAGAGGAAATAAATATAAAGTTTACTGTATTTATTTGGAGGATTCCATGCTTTTTATCCGGGAAGTGAAACAGCAATGGTTTTGGAATGGACAGTCCAGCTCTCAAACAGAATAAGAAGTGGATACTATATCTGAGCCAAGCACCAACGAAGTAAAATATCTTGCGGTTTAAGTATCGTCCTCTTTCAAGTATTCAGTCTAAGACCGTTTTATGGATCACATAAACCTTCAGCTAAGCGGATATGTCATGCTTTTAAGACAAGTCTATTGAGCCCAAACGGCCCTTGTCATTCATTACGTCGAACTAAATAGGATGTTAGATCACTGCGAATGATGTTAAATAAATTGCTTTAGAACCGTTTCACTACACACTGGAGCCAATTCCTAGGTCATTTCTTATGGTCAGCTCATTCTAAACTTGGTTTCAAGCGAGTTTTATACCAATGACAGTGTTAGCATGCTTTGAAACTTCTGACCACTAACCTGAACCTGAAACTATAAGGAATCGGAGTCAGTGAATCAAACGAGTAATAGAATAAATCTCCCTGAGTGAGCTGAATACAATGAAAGCTGCAGGTTTTGCCGATTTAGGATATTGGATCTGTTATTATATGGATGTTACAGGAAAGAGAGAATGTCGCTCCCTGTTTAAACCTTATCACTGGACATTTAATGTACTGGCTCAGTGACATGCTGTACTTTTTTAGTACTTCCTTTCCACCTGACGATTCAGTGACAACTTTTATGTAGGCTTTATGATTAATATGCATCCTAAATAAAATGCTCAAAAGGAATACAAACGGCAAGAAATGGAATAACGTACAAAGAATGACAATTCTCCGTTAGTTGAAGATTTCTAGCTTAACCCGCGACCAGCGCCTGGAGTAGAGTAAGTAAGTCTAAAGTCTTTGTTTGAAGTAAGGACAAGGGCTCAAACTCAACTGAGAATGTGTACCTCTTTTAGCTATTTTGAAATATAAGTAAAGCCTATTTATATTGTCAAGGAATAGGAACGGGTTTGGTTCCGGGGACAAGTTGGGACCGATAAATAAAACTTGAGTTAGGCTGATAAAAAATAGATAAAAAGCTTCATGTAGACTGTGAAACCTCGGGTGTTGGGACGATTCCATAGTTGTATTGCAAAGGATAAGAATGTACTACATATTTAATGTTGTACTTTAAAAGTAAGAAGGAAGGAGTGGGACCGAATGATGACGACAGTCTCCATCCAGTCAACATTGCTATGCTACTGATACTTATTTCCACTGCAAAAGAATTCTCCATTACAATAATTTGTGTCACAAAGTCCTTTACATGAACGAAAGTCGCATTTGTTTGCCGAAATGTAGAATAGAGATCTGACGCTTATACATACGATGCAGGGAACTTTAGCCAATCGTAAAAAGGCTGTCCATTTTTTCTTTCCGCATCCTTACCCTCCCAGTATTATAAATGAAAAATGGGACTTGCAAAATGCTTATCCGAAACGCAATTCTAAAACGTCATATATCATGGAAAAAAACAAGATTGGCATAAGATGAGAAACAAAATTTAATTTAAAACGGTCATATTTATAGTGCAGAGTACGCGTGTAACAATAGTAAAATTGTGTCAAAGAAGGTGAAGTAGAACACAAGTTGATTCAATAGAGTAACACGACTGCTGCATCAGCAATCAGCAATTATTATTGGTATTAATATCAGCATAGTCTTCGTATTAAATTAATTTGCAAGCCAATACAGAAGAAATAACTGCATTGATACCAATAGTAATACAATTTAGACTACGTTCCCCGTTCCCCTACAGAAATACAATAATTCCATACCCAACCGATACTCCCGTTAGAAAAAGAAGTACTAAACACTAAATGGATCGATCGACCCTAAATATTCATTTTTTGGGCTTTTGATTGAAATAAAAACAAAATATAAGAGTTGTGCACGTTAGCTAAGCAGTTTTCAGGAATAACTGATGGTAGCAGAGACACAGAAAGATTGAGAATTGCGAAATTAAACCTCGCCATCGTATCAAAGCTAATTTTGAAATAGACCTAAAAAAATTTATTGCTTTATCTACTTTAAGTAAAGCAAAACTGCTAGTGTACTTTGGCAACGGAAAAAACGTTTCCCGTCCATGCTCCATGAATACTAAATAAATAAACGGTGACACCTTCTATAAACTCCTTTGCCTGTAAAAACACTATAAATGTTATGTCACTTTACAGCAATTGCACACTCACCATCGAATAGATATTGCATCGACTCCCTGTTTATATGCATATGTTTTGTATTCGATTATAGAAAATGTCCCACTGTTTATAGTACCATATTTCCGGTTTTAACTCCGCTGGGCAGTTATTGTTCCACCGATCGCACTTACAGGGGGAGGGGGAGTTACATCGGTGAGGGGCAGTTATTGTTTCAAGTCAAAATAACACTAGCAATATGCACTGTCCCTGACCACTTTCACCAATAGTGTTGACATACATACATTGACATTTCACATGCTCTAAAGCTTTAAGACCTTGAGAGAAGGATCGGTGGAGTCACGTTGCAGATTCAAGAACTTTGCCAAGTCACTCTCCGTCAATCTAATCTTTACTACCCTTTAATAAGCAGGTTATTTTATCTCATACTTAGAGTGGCCTGAAGATATTATTTTTCATTATTTAAGCCTAAAAATTTCCCGTATACAAGCATGTATAATTTTGGCAAACGGCTACCGTCAGAAAGACATGGAACGGGAACCTCGATGATGAAAGTAGAAACTTGAAGAGTCATAATAATATTTCATTAGCCCTGGAATCTAACAATGGCAGTAGAGATTTGAGAAATGTAAGAGTACAACAACTCTCAGTTTCTCCTGTACCTAAGATAGTTAGAACTTAAGTCCCTTTTTACATATATTTCCATTTGTAACCTTACTACTACTCTGAAACTTATAGCTCATAATTCGTTGGGTTAGGTACATAAAGAATCGTGGCAGATTTTTACTTTAGAAAGCCAAAAAAGTCAAACAAGAAACTCCGTAGGAAAAGTCGAGAAATTTCTTAAGTAAAACATAGTACAACGTTTTGTGTGGTGTAGCTATGCAAGTTTATATGTATAAAAAGAACTTAAGCGGATGCGATTTTATTTTTTATTGCTTCAAATAATAACAGTTATTTAGAAAAGCTTGTTTTTGTTGTTCTGCTTAAACGTCTTTAGGCAAGCAAGTATTAAGTATACTCATCATTACTTTATATTTATTGTTCCAATACAATCGGCTCAGCCAGACAGAATGAAATAATTTCTCTTTCATAATTTATCAACTACACGCTTCATACAATTCTGAATAGACATCAACATAAACACTTCCATGGTAGTCATGAAGTTTGTCCCCTAGGAAAAGTAAGAAAAGCAAAACAAATCGTGTAGTTCGTTGCCCGGGTTGGAAATCGTGGCACATTTATAATAGTTTTGTATTGACTAACAAAACCAGCAAGTCCGAGTTTGCCTATTTAAGTATCAACTTAAAAGAAACATACTATATTGCATTCCATAATGCCAACGACAATATGGTTTTTGTGTTTTACATTTAAACCACCAATTGTGTTTTATCATCCCTTCGACTGTTTATTTGAACATTGTGTGACAGATGTCAAATTCACTGATGAAATAAAAATCGTTCTTTTCAAATGTTCTAAACGCTCTTCAAACAAAACAGAGAACAACTGTGTCCTACGCAGTTTCATTCTTTTAATTTTGCTTGGTCTTGATTATTTAGCATCATACTAGTACTCATGGTTTGTTTTAATTTTTAATTGCACACAAGAATAGAAATACATCGAGCTGATAAGCAGCTCAATAGTTTGGTAGATTTTTAGCCCATTATAGACCTATAGAGGTTGCCATGTCCGTCTGTCTGGTGTCTGTGCGCACGAGATCCCAGAACCTACCGGACCGAAATGGTCAAAACTTTGCACAGGGGGTGCAGTGCGAAAGTTGAGACCAATCAGTCAACCAAACGACCCGTGGGGGTCAAAAAACCCCACCGGGTAATTAAATAGCTCCTGAAAAATATTTTTCTATTTTTCCACCGAAATCACAAATATATAAACAATAGGAAAATGGGCAATGGGGGTGTGGGGCCTTGCCCCCACATTGAAAACAAAAACCGATACAAAACATATTTATTCATAAAATGTAAATATTTATAAATATTGCGCCAAAGCGCCCTGGAATGGTCTCTGCTAGCTGCACTCGGAGGTTTTTATTTATGGAACTTGCGGTTTCTATGCTAACTTATGAAGAACTCCTATCCAATGGTCTCCCTGCCATAATCATCATTAGGGAATTACGGCATTATTTTTGTAATGGAACAAAATAAGCTTACCGTTAGCCGCTTGTCTGGACAGACCTCGATCATTCCGCGGAGTAAGTTTTGGCAGTCGGGCGGCACAAAATGAGGAATGTGAAAAACGCCTCGTTTAACTTTCTCCAAAAGTTGTCTTAGATTGTCATCGTCAAAGGGCAAGGCTCCGACGAGTAGCGCATAGAGGATAACTCCACAAGACCAAACATCAGCCTTTTTCCCGTCATACTTCTCTCCCTAACAATTACCAACGAGTAAAGTTACTATTTATTTTGCAATTGTTTACTATAAATTGTTTATTTGTTTACAATTTAACTGTACATATAATAATATCTTGACTAGTATCATGACATGGCAAAACTTTCGATGCAAGAAAAATAAATATGAATTGGTTAGATTTCGGCAATAACCTTTCCTCATTCAGCTTCTATTTGTTTTTGCCTACTCATTTGTTTTATTTTCAGTCTGGATGAAGTCAAGCATGATTTGCAATTCTCAGTTAACTTGGCTTGCTTTATTGTTTTGTTTAATTAGAAGTCCTCTTTCTAACTTTACATGAAATTCCTGAAAAGTACTGTTGTGTTTATGTTTTGTATGCAAGGAAACATAGATTTTATCTGATTAATCATATACTTCTATGAAAATGACAAAAGTTTACGCAATATGCTTTAAATTGTTTGATCCTTAATTTTAGTCGCTGAAAAGAAAGTTGAAAAGCCTTTTATATGCATACATTATACAACGTGAAAGGACTCTTTACTATACTAAAACGTTTGATGAAATTATGACTTACCATTTCATCTACGATTGTTTAGAATACTATCAGACACGGAGTTTTAACTATAGACTATATTAAACAAAGCTAAAAACATTTTAACTCATCTTGAAGCGGATAGGTGCTAAGCATTTCTGTATGAAATAAATTGTTTTTGAGGATTTAGTTCAAGGTTATGCTACGACTTTAATATATATTTTATGATTATAATTTACCAAAGTAAACAGTGATATTCTCACTCAGTTTATACTCAGCTTAAAATGGCAAGAAAATGCTTGTTTGTAGTAGTTATGATTAAACATGAAGGATCATGGGACAGTTAAACTATAGTAAGCAAGTTTATTGAATGTTCCTCAGGCCATCGCCCATAACATCAACCAGATTACATAAAGTTTAAGGAATAATTGGGAAATTAAAGTTTCATTCTGCAATCTGAATTTAAAAGGTACCTTAAGGTTTTATAAGTCGATTAATTTAGTCCGTAGTGGGTTATAATATATAAGGAAAAATTTTAAAATTCGTTCTTTAACCAGAACCGAAGTTTTAAGCATTTTACAGTGTAATTATAAAGATCATTTGTCCTTGCTTCGTCCAGGGATCGCAGTAATTCTAAGAGTATACCAAATATGGTGGTCTAAATTATACTTTCCTAGATAATGTTCCCGGTAGGGTTAGTACTGTGTGCATTCGAGTTGGAAGTGGAAAAGATTGTCTTACTTATTGGTGTTGCAGCATGTATTTTTATTCAGTTAAACTATAGAAAGCTGGGTATTTCGAGAGCATTGAGACTCACCCGTATAACTTCTGGACATGCATAATGTGGAGATCCGCAACTGGTTTCTAGCATACTTCCTTCAGGTTGCAGAGAAGCCATGCCGAAATCGGCTATTTTGATATTGTTCTTCTCATCTAGCAAGAGGTTCTCTGGTTTTAAATCTCGGTGGCTGAAAAAAGTATTAATCCCATACTGTTGTATTTTAGTTGAAGACAACCTTATTTTATCATGATACTAAACATTAGAATTTACTCTATAGTCGAAATAAGTAAAAATCTTTTATCCATATCTATTGCTTCTGCGAATTTTCTTACTTTGGAAGTCACTGACCTAACGTAGCTTGTCAATAATCAGCTTTAGTATAGAAAGCGGTATGTTTTACTCTCCATATCCGTGCACCCTAAGTAGCTTATGCTACAAACTCAAATACTACGTGCTGTCTGATTTGGATTTTATTTCTGTGAGTCTAGCGGAGTGGTGTCCATTGGTTAAATAAGGGGGAAGGGGGAGCATGAAACTATGTTAAAGTCTTCTCTAGGATTGTTGTCAATTAAGTTTGACAAGGATTTTTTGGTATCAAATATTATTTTCTAGAGCTTTTCCCTTCTTTTAGATTTACATTGAGTCGTTTTGGTAAGCCTAAAGGCAACATCTTAAAGTGTACTACTCCTGCTCTTGCTCCATAAATGAAATATGAATCAAGGATTTGCGCATTCATTTTCAGAAAGAAAGCCAACATCAGCATTCCGTTAAGTTTACATGCAAATGTATGTGTTTGCAAATCCTCTTACACTCCCATTTGTAGATAACGTAAGAAGGAGGATACTGATTTTATATTCCATTAGAAGGTTGACGGTAGAAATGTAAGGGTTGAATTAGATGGAATATACATATGTGCTATAAAGCAGTGTGTTAATATGCAAGACTTAAAATACTCGTCATGTTGTTGCATTATTCTAACCTAAACTCATATGAACGCTAGAAAAGCAAGTAGGTATGTATTTTAATAACTATAAATGGTATATAATTATGGATCAGGTTATGTAGCTGATTAAAGTTGCTTAGTGGAAATGGATAAGATTGAAGATTGAGCGAAAGGTCTGTAATTCCTAGGAACTTTCATCTCTTGAAAAAAATTTCACCAAAAATGTTTCTTTGGTTTAAAGCCTATTTTTTCAATATGTGCGTGCTTTTCTACCCCAAGCGCAATCATCGTAGAATTTATTATTGTCTAGCGTGAGTAGATGATAGGAAGCAGAAAAAGTATACAACCAATTCAATATTTAGATGGACTTAAAATAAGTCAAGATGAAAATAAAAGATGATAGTAGATTTTATGTCATCATTTGGGGTGTTGGACTTGGTGGCAAAGCGACTTAGTGGCAAAACGACTTGGTGGCCGACGACTTGGTGGCAAAAGAAGTGAAAAGTATGCTATTTAAAAACGGTGTTTTGTTATGAAAATGTAGTATGGAAACAACAAGTATACGGGTAAGCTGTAATTGTTTATTTATTATACATGAGGGCTCTCAAATGAGTTGATATAATTAGATGGCGTTAAATAGGTTAAAATATCCGAGCAAGGTAATGTCATTAGTTAAAAAATCAGTAAAATAATTCGAAAAAAATAAAAACCCAATGGTCAATATAATAACGAAAACGGATAAAAAATGAGTAAAAAATCCGTAAACATTAAAAAACAACGGTTAAAATAATAAATCAACAGGTAAAGGAAGCACAGGATGAGATAAGATTATGGATGAAAGGATACAGTTTTCGGTTTTCATTCATTGAGAAATTCTTTACAAAACTGAATTATGTTTGGAGAAATTGTACGCCTTACTAATTAAGAGTTCTTTGCCATGAAATAATGACAAATAAAGTCTTTTACAGACACAATTTATTTAAGTCTTCGGGGTTATGTTTAAAATTAAAGTACGTGACACTATTGAGCAAAAAATGCAATAATAGTTTCTGGTCATCAAGTACATTTGCCACTAAGTCGTTTGCCACCAAGTCGTTGACCACCAAGTCGTTTGCCACCAAGTCGTCAACCACCAAGTCTTAGATTCCATAATGTTTGGAAAATGCCATCAAAGAGTAGTCGAATAAACTAGTTTCCACTTAAACAATATCCAATAGTGTAGCATTATTTATATTGCATACTAAGAGAAACTCAGCTTTGAATAAGCATTTTGGTAATCGAATAGGAAGTATAGTCATTGCATTGGGACTAAAGCTAAGATCGCTATCCCTATATGTTCAGTGTTAAACTTAAAGCTAGAAAGAAATCAAATGAGCAAACATAATTCTAACCCACTACTACTGTACTCTCAGTACTTGATTAGCACGACTGACTGGCGAAACTAAATACTACCTAAAATAAACTAGTACGTTATTTGTTACACAGTAGCAATCACGCTGTGGGTATAATTTACTTACCATATGGAATGGCTGTGACAAAAGTCAAGGGCAGAGATAATTTGTCGAAAGAAACGACGGGCTTCTTTTGGCGTCAATCGTCCCTTTTTGACCAAATAGTCGAAAAGCTCTCCCCCAGAAACATGTTCCAGGATTAGATATCTAGATAAAGAAGTCAAGTAAAAATGGGTTTACTCGATAAATGCTAGTACTTCATGTCCATCATATCACATCGCTGCTGCTAGCTATAGGTTGAAGAAACGGCACATTGAGCATGCAGTTGTACGTAGAAGTACTAAATCTTAAGCTTTCTCGTCTGCGGGTATAGTGGCGAGGAGAAAGTATTAGTTATTTTTTATATTATGCTGTCGACTCTAAAAAGGAATTTCCTGGGGAAGTTAGTCGTCTTTGAACTGAAGAAAGAAAGTAGAGCAAAAGATAAAGGATTTGAACGAGAATGGATAATGAAGTAAAGAAGAACGGGAGAAAAGCAGCTAAATAAGTAATGGAAGCGTCAATGCATCTTATGCCGCTACCAAATCTGACAATCATATCTGAGAATTCCTTCGACGATTTTAAACTTGGCTTGGGCAAAACCAAAACTTTAGCGACTTAGGCGAAACAAAATTGTGTTGTAATTATCTATTCATGTCCTTCGTCATTATTAAGTTAATATCGTCATCATTCTAGCGGAGTTGAGAATATCTTTGAAGGGGGCAAATATAATTCTTCTTAATTGTTTTGTCAACTGTATAAACTGTACATTAGTTCTCTTAGTTTGTATAGCTTAAATGTTAGTTGTAGGGAGGAAAGTAACTCTGGCGGAAGGGAGATAGTCATCGTCATTGTGCTGTTTTCTCTCTCTTCTGCCAATATTTTACTTTCTGTTCTTGATATATCTTGATAGATTCTAGGTGTGCCAAATAGAACTCCTTTTTCAATAATGTGTGGTTTAAAAAAAATTAAAAATGTAATTATAAGATTTTAACTCATTATAAAAATATAGATGAACGGTTAAAATTTGACTGACGAAAAGGACCGGGTGATGATGAAAACAAGATAATGACTTTTTACAAAGGTCCATTTAACGGCAACGTACATAGTAACTGAGCAATTTCCATAAAACTGTTTCAAGAGGAAGCCAATGATTCAAGTAATGTTTATTCGTATGAGAAAAGTTATATGAGTTTTGGTCAAACGTACACAAATAAGACTGCTTTATTAAAAAGGAATGAAGATCAGGCTAAGTGAGTAGTGGGTAAGTGGGTTTGTTGTGTAAAACGCTGTTATGCATGCATATGATGTGCTGCCGCAAACTGAGCAACATTAAACTAAGAACGTATTTTCGACCCACGGTTAGGCAACTATTTTGCTCGTCTGAGCTTAAATTGATTACAGTAGTAAAGTTTAAAGTTCGAAGCAACAAGAAGAAGTTGAACTTACAAGTATTTTTTATTTTCGTAAACATCAAAGAGTCCAAGAACGTGAGGATGTTCTATCAGCTTCATAATTGCTATTTCTCTTTCGACCTAGAAATTATCATCAGATTGGTTTGATTTAATCATAAATGCAATTATATTCACAAATCTTGATCTAGCAAGGTAGAAAATTGTATCACCACTCACTTTCATAAGGACAGATTCACTGAGCTTTTCTCGGTTGATGATTTTAATTGCAACCTTCTTACCGCTGACGCAGTGTACGCCTAATTTCACAAGACCTGAAATAAAACCGAAACACAAACATATAATTTTCCCATCGACCAATAGTTAATGTACATATGTAGATAAGTACGTACAAGTTTTGGTAAAATCTAAAAACAAGGTAGCAATATTCTTGTACTATCACCGAAAGGTGAATAGAAAAGTCTAGCGGATGAGGGAGCTTGTTTGGAGGATTGGTTGAGTACGAGATCTACTCAATAACTTTTTTTTCTGTTGTGACAGTTTAAAAAGTTCTTTGTACTCGATTCTATAGATTGCGATATTATTCCAATGCATAACAAATAGCATATGAGGGAAGGTGTGGTAGGGAGATACCATACAACTAAAAACGTAATTCTTAACAGGAAAGAGGGTAAGATGACGAAGCTTTTAACTTTTTAATGATTCTGTAACTTTTTATACCCCATTGCCAAGACCTCCATTTTTACATTAAATTGGATTGAGAAAGGTCAAATATATTGTTGATCGTGTTTTTTAAGGAATTTTATGAACTAAGTCTTGCTTGTGCAATAATCCGAGACTGCCAAATTTAATCAACACTTTTTCTCTCTAATTTATTAAGTGCTAGTCATTTTAATTAGTGATATTTATCCCTTTAGCATTCTCCATAGCCTCTACATCCTCTACTTAGCATGCAACACTTTTAATTAGACTCCAGCATGTTCTCTTCCCAAGTAATCCTCTAGATTTCTGAAGTTTTTCACTATGCGACGTCCTCTTTCTGACCTGACGACTTCTCACTTGTCTATACTTTTGTTAATTATTCCGCTAAACTTTAGCAGTAATCTCATGCGGTGATTTATCATTTACTAAAGTATGATAACGTGGTGAGAGTGGTTAGAATAGTATACTCTCCTGTCAAACTGGTTGGTTCATAAGCGACTTTTTAGTTTTAATCAGGAAGTGGTTTCCCTGCATACTGTGTAAACTTGAAAATCCGGAAGCTGACTTTAAGTTGGTGCTCCAGATTTAAGCATGATTTCCATAAACCACCAAATCCTAAGACTTGAGGGAGCTCCAATTTGAGCCATTTTAAGATTCTGCCGAGTAGATGTTCGATAATGTAATACAGATAGGCTAATTAGCTACATACCATATTTCCCGATTAAAATTCCCCTCGGGAATTATTTTTTTAAACTCCGATTTGCCATGTGCAGTTATTCCGGGGTGGGGAATTATTATTTCAATCGAATATTTTGTTTAGGACCCAGACGTTTTGATGATTTTAGTAGTAATTTTAATTAAAAGTTCCACCAAAAAGTAGACTTTTTTGCTGAATTTGTCTTTCAAAATGAAAAAATTAACCAGCCGTTCCGAGTAATTCATAATTATTCTAAAACTGAAATTGAGTGAATAAGAATATGCAATTAAACTAAAGAATATGAATCGTATAAATAATAAAATTTCAGTTTAATTTGTTTAATGGCAATTTTAAAATACTAGTAATTTTTTGTTTCAACTATGTTCATTCTCTAAAGTAGTTCCTGAATTGAATTACAAAAAAAATTCTAAAGTTTAGTAAAAAAAAACGCATTCTCTGCTTTGGCAATTATAAATTAATTCGAAATTTTTATGGTAAAAAAACCCTTCTCAAAATTATTTTAAGTATTCCTCTTTTAAAACGGTTACGGTTAAACATCCTTTGAGAAAGTTAACTTTCAGTATCTCATTAAAAAAGCTTCAATTTGAGGGATCGGAATTTTTTCCCCATGAGGAATTATTTCGGGGGAGGGGAATTATTACTTCAAATGGCCCGGACTCCATGGGGAATTATGCCGCGGGGGAGGGGGATCATTTGGGGGGGGGGATTAAATCGGGAAATACGGTAGTACAAATAAAATTAGCTGGCCTGGCCGGATTTTTTTTCCCAGTATACTACCCTACTGCCTGTGCCTAAGTGAGTTCTTTCCAACCAAAGGCTCATGGACTGATGATGATTGGTTCGTTCAGAATGTACTTAAAACTAAGAACAAGAAAGCGACTGAAAGCAGTAGTAATGATCTCTGAATCTTTTTTTTTTCGCAAAAGAAATATATTACTCTTCAATTATCAATGAATTGCCCCAGCCGAGAAGCAAAAGCTCATTTACGGAGAGTTCTTGAGGTTGAATCTCATCCCATTGTACACCTAACCAGCATCAACCCAGCAAAGTACACATAAGCCAGTCTGAAAGATACATGTGTTATACCATAGACGCATTAGGCAGTTAACATGCTTCACGGTATTTTAGATCCGGTCTTATTTCTACTAAAATCTTTGTTGTCGTATAGGTTCGAAGAGAACATCGCCCCAGGGTTCTCTGAACAAGGTACTGAATGTAGTTCCAGTAGACGGCAGTTTGATTAGAAATAATAATCTGTATTAAAGAGCCTTTTAGCTTATTAAACAGATTTCCTTGAATTCTTTCAGAACTCCAAGAATTGTAAGAACCTTCTACGAATAAATATGTTGTGTTGAATCTGAGAGGGAACCTACCTTTCCGCCAACGAGAATTGCAACCATACGAATGCCGTTATCATTCATGCAAGGCAAAGCTTAGGATAATTATATTCAAGAGTGAAAGTTTATTTTGGATATTCCCACCGCTGCGTTGCTACTACTAAATAATAAAAGTATGAAAGCAAGTAGAAAAGTGTAAAATTAACATTAGTTACGCTGCTAGATTTAACATGGATCCTTATGCATAGTTTCTATTATTCAACCTTTCTT
>JAQFZX010002077.1:0-22115 GCA_034682405.1 Hydroisotoma schaefferi | reverse complement strand
GTTTATTGGTTCCTTCAGGGACCTATTTATTGGTTCTAGGGACCAGTGAACTGGGTCTTGTCACCAGACTGACTGTACGAAGGTTTTGTAGTAAGGATTGCCTTTGATTTTATGGACTGTGCTGCACTACATCTTCGGTTTTAATTCTTATAGTTTCTAAAGGACAAATGGGTAAATCGCTTAAAATAAGATAAAGATGGAGAGGAATTATTTAGGGAAAGGAACAATTAAAGGGGGAATGAAACCAAAAGTAGGGTAGGTAGGATTAGGAATTGAATTAGAATTGTAAAGGTTCTTAACTTATTTATACTTTAGTATCATAGAGATGACATTAGAATATATGTGTCATTCAATAACCAAATGTAAGGCTGTAATTCTTGGAATTCTTGCAGCATTAGGAATTATGGGTCTTCTTATCTAATTGTCCAATAAATTACACGACAAATCATCCTAAAAAACTTGTTAATTCTCAAGGTATAGACCAGAATGGCAGACAGCATTAATGATTAAAAAGAACAGGGATAACAGGCTCATGTTTGACATTTGATCATGTACAGCGTACTGTGACTATGTGTTGCAGTAATTGTTTGTAAACGATCATAATCATGGCTATAAAAAATAATTATTTAATTGTTGGCTTTTACTTAATTGAGGGAATTAATTTTATCTGTATTGAGGATGGCTACTGAATATTTATTATATGGAGACAAAGCTTACTCTACTGATGACTGAAGGTATGTCCTTCTGTTTTTAAATTAGACAAAAGTGTGCACGAAGTGTCATCTCATGTCATTTACGAATATTTAGCATTTACGTGTAGAAATGGCAATCAAATGAGTAATGCTAATGAAACTTCTAAATAAGCAGTTTATTTGTCTAACCAGAGTCAACTTTAGCATCAAGGCGACATTAAACAATGATTAACATTTTATACGTTTTTGGAAGTCTGCTGAAAAGGTTCAAAACTTTAGTTTAGCTGAAAGTATAAATCTGCGAAGCATAAATCTCAAGTTTCAACCGGAACGGGCGTATCAGTAGCAGAACTTTTTACGAACATTGTCTCCTGCGTCCCAATCCTACCTCTGTTCGGGTTAGGAAGTCTAATAGGGATTGATTGGGATGACCTCCGTGTCCCCATCATCGGTGATTCGGGTTCCCCTCCTGGGTAAAAGACCTGGGATCTGCTACATCCACAGAAGAAATATAAGGGAAACAACGGGCCTTGATCCTTATGTCGGAGGGTTTGCAAAATTAACCAGCAAATGTAGATGTAAATGAAAGAGTTGAAGATTCCAATGGTCTAAAAAAATTAGGAATAATGCGTACAAATCCTTCAGGACAATCTATGCATATATGAAATGATGCTTCTTCAGATTTAATAAATAAAGCAATAGCTTACGGTTGCACTGGTTTTTTCCATGACTCGACAGCTCTGAGGATCTGTACTGGATATTAGCACCAACGAGGATACCATTATCAGAGCGCCGCCGATAAGATGAAAGATAAAGTCCTGAGAAAGAGTACAGAGATTAATAATTCATAAAATAAAATAAAATAAATAAACGGGTAGTTTTGCAGGGTAAAGCAGACAGGTAAGTAATTAAATTGCTTAATGTGGATAAGTTAAAAGAACCCATGCACATATTGATCAGTTTACCATTCCCCTGGACGTGACATTTGTCTTGAAGATGTCCAGCAAAGCACACATGAGTAGTAGCAGAGAAAGGCTGAATATTACTAGAATTGTTACTAGAAAGTAAATGTCATTTTTATGCCCACAGGAACCCACAGCTCCAAGAATTACGTCAATAATCCCGACAATCTATAAGAAAGTATTTATATTATCCTTTAAAAATCTATATTCATTTTAGGAATTTCATGAATAGTTTTCTAACTTTGAAAAAAAAATCCGCAAAGATTCGCTTACAATTGTGACAAGCTTCAGTCGGAACGTTCCATCCGTTTGGGTATCGACCTTGCACAACATTTTTATTACTTTGGCCTCGTACAATATCTCGGGGAAATTAAGCTAACTACTGTAACGCTATAATTTTTAGAAATTCTACTTAACCCTTTTATATCTGTATTTCAGTCAATAATTTAAATTAATTTCGGTCTATAACTCTAAATAAAGTGAGTTCCCAATCCTTCAGACATCGTCATTCCCCGACCTTCGAAGCTAGACTAACAGAACTATTATGGGGGGCTGGATTTTTACCATAATGAAATGATCTACTTCCGTCTTCAACGCCTATAAAACTCATGACAAAGCTGGATATGAACGTATGTAAAAATAAATCTAACCAGGCACGACCGATTCGGTCGGAGATCAGTTCATTAGAGCAGAAAGACCAGGCAAGGCATTTTCCTACATAATCCTTTATTAAAGTCTCCAATGTTTGCAGCTACAACAGGAATAAATGCTCGTGATAAGGTTTCCCAGATGGTAAGTCTGGCCTGTGATACTTGACGAATATCAAGATATGATGGGAAATAGAGTCAGCGCAGAAGTCTTGAGTGCTTATCGTGACCTTTTAGCGTTCCAGACGCTAATGAATTCCTTGGGATGGCATGACACATAAATACTTATACTTATGATCCACCCTTACTACAAATTACAATTACGGTAACATACACTCCTTATAAACGCCCGGGTTTAAGAACCTCTCCGATGAGGAAATACCCTTCAAAGTTTCATGGTTTATGAATTATGATAAGATCAACAGCTAGCAGTAACCCTGCTGCTTGTTACTTTGGCATAGCTTTCTGTGTACCGTAATTTCTTCAACTTACCTAGTCCATCCATAGTGCAGCGCAGTTGTTTATGACCGTTGGATTGGTTTTTTCATAAGGGGATTTTTTTTTACATATTTTACGTATTTTAGTATGCATACCAGGAGACATTTTAAAGTGTAAAATCTTCTTTCCGTTAGAGTGGGTATCTTTTTTAACCCTAATTTCCTTTACCATCTTGCCTTGTATCTAGTTTTTTAATAAGCTAAATTTTATAAAATTTAACCTGGTCTTTGGTCGTAACCGAAGCTAATTGATCCAGATCTTAGCCCGTTTAACTTGTAAATAATGCAATAAACCGTGGGTAACTAAATCCGAACTACATTAAACATACGCTTATATTAAAAGGAAAACTTGCAAGATATACTTTCCTCGGTATCGTGAATCGTGGCTATAAGTAATTCCCAGCTTGTGGTTGTTATTTCTTTCCAACTTCCATCCATCAGAATTCCCATTCTGGTCTCTATTACATTAGAGCCATAATAATCTACAATCTGCAATCACAATCTTCATTGCGTTTTTGCATCGTTTATTTTATGTTATGTTAGTTTGTGTAGTGTATTAGATGTGAATGTGTAAAATAGGAACTAATGGCCCGGTTCTTTACGTTAGTTCATGGTTGTTGGGACGCCCAAAAAATCAATAAATCTTTCCTACTCGTCTAACAACTTCTGAACACGTTTCTAAAAAGAGGACATATAAATTATAAGAAGTACTGAAGCTCTGGTTTACTTGAAGTAGAAAGGAGACTTTATGCGGACACGATGAGTGTAAAGTTTGCGGTTTGAAACGGCCTAACCTTAACATATTTTTACGCTTTATCACATTTACTACGCCAATGAACCAAGCACGCCATTTATTTCCACACTAATAAATTATACTGTAGGTGAAGTACTTTTTCCGATAGGGCTTTATGGACAAGTTGACATTCTGAATTTTTGGGAACAACCGTCAACGAATAAGTGCATTGTATTTTGTATTAAGACTTGACTATTTTCCATCCCGGAAAACGTGGGCAACTTTCGCGTGCTATGGTTAGTGAGTTAAATTTGCGAATTACGATTGTTAAACATGATAGTTTGTATTTCTACTGGAAGGAATATGGGTAGTGGTTGGGTGTGAATTTTATCGACTATATTTCTTAGAATCACTGAATATAGGGACGATGAACCTGTGAGATAAGCTCAAGAATCGGAGGTAAAGGCGTAAAATAAATAACATTTATTAAGTAGATGTCGGTTATCAGAGGGTTAATTGGTTGTATTTTGTATTACATATTATAATTTTAATTCTTATGAAAAATAAAAGCCGTTTATAAAATTCGTAAAGAACATTTCCTAAAAGGACATCATCAAAGCTGCTTTTCAAAGTTTAGTTATCAACATTAGCTGAGTAATTAACCTTTCCTTTATCATTGGTATGACCGAATGTGTGTATTTATTTGCAGTTGTTTGGCATACTAAATTACCTTCCAATTTTATTACATTTCAGAGGATCGTTTACCAACCTGCCATTAATATTTACTATACACTTGGTTGGTTTACTTCAATATTCTATAGGTTGACAGCAGCCCAAATGGATGAGTGAAAGAGATGACATAGGATGTCCTTTGTTATCTTCATCTACGGAACATTCACTGCATCTTGAACTATTTAGCCCGTTATTATTACTACTAGCATGAAAAACCTTGAGATTATAAAACGCTGTCGCATCTACTACTACCTACTTACTTTTCTAACTATAGACAGAAATAGATGGATCACTCCGGCAGAGATCAGCCTCCCATTAAAATGACAAAGGGTTGTCTCTTTTATGATGACACGAAAGCCCATTAGTTAGGTTAGGTTCTATAATGGACTTTCCCCACGTTAACAAAAATAGCCAGTCGGAATAGGGGAATTAACTTTAGCTAAAGTAATAGGATTGATGCATTCAGTTTTACTGCAGGTCTAGATTTTTGGGTGTAGTTTTTTTAAGGTACAAAACAGGGCAAATGTTGCATTCTAATTACTAATAATAAGTATTTTGTTGTTACAGAATAGAGTTATTTTTCCAACTTTAGAGTTTGAATACTTCACGTAATTTACATCCATTTTAATTGCTTTCTTTATTGTCATCTAACTTGTTAATTTTATTTAGGATTTAAATTGCATTTTCGAAAGTCATAACTATGTTTTCTGCTATAAATACTGTTTCTGCATTCAAATTACATGAAGTGCAATAAAACCCTACAGTATGCTCCCCACTTGAAAAAAATAAAATAAAATCTTAGTCCTTTCCTTGCACACTTGAGCAAATAAAGTGCATTATGTCCCTCAATATAAAGAGCAGTGAAAGTCTTTTTTACATTCCATGAGCGTATGAATGAATCCTTCATGAGGATTAATTTAATGCACAATGTTTGCTAACGTAAGTACAGAAATATATGTAACCTTAAGGGAGCTGGAGACTAAAAATACTTGAAAATACGTTAAATGTCTTGTATAAAATGTGAAACTCAAGCCTGGGAGTAGGTAATCTACTTGTGTATTCTATTTGGATGAAAATAAAGATCCAGAAAAAGTACGTTAAGGGAAACCGTGGGCGTCACTCTCTAATATTAAGGAGACTTTCCCGGAAATTGAAAAATCTTTAGTAAACAGCAGAGCAGACTGCAATGCATGAATTTTTTATTAGGACAATTACAATGGAAGAAAGCCTCATTTCAAAAACTGAAGTATCCCCTATTCTTTAGGCTTAAAAGCAAAGGAAAGTGGTGGTTATGTTGCTTCATCTACATATTTCATTCATGAGGAACGACGAACTCCATTCGTATGAATAAAGCGATCCCGAAGCAATATTCTGTTCAGATTAGAAAGCTCGTAGTGCTAGTTTCATTATTTTTAACACTTTCCAAAGCTTCTTTTATTTAGGAAATATTTTTGAAAATTTTAAAAACCCGTTGAGGAGAAATTAAAAATATATGAAATGCAGGTTTTAAAATTTTTGTTGTTTTAGAAGAGCATTATTTTCAAATGTTGTGCAAGCAAGGTTAGGTTAAAAGGTTATGATATTTTGTGGGTTATAGTAAATGATACAATAAATTAGTAACTTAATGTATTTCTTAAAAAGTAGAGCTTATAATGATGTTTGCTATGGACCTAAAGTTTCCACCTTTGAGTGGAAAAAGATTAACGAAAAAGGTATGTGTTTTTACACAGTTAGTATAAAAAGATTCTTTTCCTCCCGTTGGTGGAACTCAAGTGCATGGAATTATTGTATTTATTACAGTAGCTAAATAGTTGTTGTATATTAAAATGAATGTACATATATCTTGGTTAACATTATAAAGTAGAATATAAGCTAGGTGGAACTGGTTTGACTTTCTGCGAAATGCTTACTTTCACTAATTTTAAATATATCATACTACAACGCAGCGATGATACTGGGGTTCCAGCGCAATAGCTGCAGAAATTGAAAGATAGAGATACAAAATCTTAAACCCAAACTAATATCGACTGATTGTTTAAAAGCCACTGAGAAGTCATTAATTGTTCTCTCGTAGAAACTCTAAACCCAAGCCTGACTTTCGAGTTCCTTGAAAGAGCTTATTTAATACGGATTAATCATCCCGGCCTTTACAAAGAATAGCTTGTCGTACTCTACTATTGTTTTACTCAGAATATCATTGATTATTAAAGGAGCACATTATTGTGCAATGCAAACTTTAACATTTAAAGTAGATTACAGGTTAAAGAAGCTAGCTGGGTGATATAAGCCAGTGTTAGTGTTACTGTTCCTGTGGTTCTGAATGGAGTGGTGGTCGATAGCTGCTGTTAGTGAATAGAAATGAATGAATCGAAGGCGGAGTTCAGTGTTCCAGGATGGGGGGTTCCATATCCGGCAATGGTTCCCCCGTTTCTGTTATTCCATGTATAAAAATCACGCTCATAAACTTGCTTCTGGTAGACGCAGCAGAGTAGAGGGGATAATACATTTTCATTTCTCTAAAAAGATGCTAGATTCTATTCTATCTAAATGTACTTTTAGCAATAAGCTAGCAAATTTTTTAATATGAAGTTAAAGCTTTCCTTATGAAGCCGCTGCCAGGAATAGACGGATGCAATCAATGATAGAATTACATGTAATTGTGTATATCATATTACAAGTATCGTACACTTTTCTCCAATTTAATTGAATTGGATCTCCTGTCGCTGGACCTCCTGTCGCTCCGGACCCCATGTCGCTGGACCCCGTGTCGCTGGATCTCCTGTCGCTCCGGACCCCGTGTCGCTGGATCTCCTGTCGCTGGATCCCGTGACGCAGACTCCAATGAGATAGATTAATAAAGTAAAATCATGAGATGCCATGCATGTATTCTAGTTATTTGATTCAAATTGTTTAGTACAGATTTACGTATGGTTACATTGGTTATTATTAACTAGAATTGTAAAGGTCGGCTCGTTTTATAAAGTAACATTCAATTAATCCATAGCTTTTTGTATGCTTCTCTTTAAACCATTTAACTCTAGACATGGGTTGCTTGCATCGTATCGAGCTTGAAAGCCAGAAAACTGTAGAGTTCTAAATGGACATTTTGTTGCCGTCACGCTTTGAAAGAACTATTAATATTTGTTTTCCTCAAGATTTAAAAGGCTCCTTATAGACGTTTGACATCAGATAAGGTTAGTGAGTGATGCTAGGAACAGATTCATTTTGGTCAAGAACAGTGGCAGTCAAGTGGCAGTGTCATCACATAATTAAAAATTAGTTGCACCATCTTCTTTTCAAGGCCATGCATACAATTAGTACTCTATTTTTACATAAAACATAAAAAAATGTAGTCACTCTTGACTTGTGCCAATAAATTAGTCTGTAAAAAAAAGGCTTGCTATTTGGTCAAAGTAGCCTAACACATGGCAGGGTTAGGTTAAAGAACGCCGTGAGTTTGAGCATTTTACAGATTGGAGATGTTATTTCAAAGCAATTAAATCAGTATACACTTTGCCTCTGAAGTCAATCGTTTAATAAAAGATTTATTGACAAAGTTATTTCAATAAATAAAGATGGATACAATGCTTGTAAATGGGGTACGATTTTATGCATGTTTGTGGCAGTTAATGTACTGAATTAATAAAAGAGTTGATGTTAAAAATCAATCAAATGATCAACGACGTGTCCATTCATTACACAAGTTATAGCAAACTTGTTTCCCTTTAAATAATAAAATAATACGCAAGAAAAGAAAACTGGTTGGCTGTGACTTGGATTGCATTTTTGTAAAGTGTATCTTCATGAAGAATAAAATTGTACGCAAATAAATCCATGTCCTCAAAGTTTTTGCATTGCAGTTGAGTTGACGATAAAGCTGCTGCAACCAAGTCTGAGTTATGCAAGTAATGTAAGTTTGTTACTTGTTGGATATTTCAAAGAGTAATCCCAATCCGGTTTTAGCCGGAAAACGTGACGACAAATAAACTCTCAGAAGATTCTTCATACAGTTTTATGCAGGTTGAAAAATGATAGCATTGTTGGCAAAACTTTATACTCAATATGTTCTAAGTCTACGAGTTTACGGTGCGTAAAATATTCTTGGAATTTAGTGTTATTTTCTAAATGATTCATTAAGAAAGAGTCCTTGTGTTGAAATCGTGATCTAGGAAGTAAAATGTGGCTTCGTATCCCTCAGTTCTTTCCGTGGTTAGGATTTTTGTTTTATGTTTCGGTAGCCACAACTTTTGATAGTTTTCCTGAGAATGATCAACTAATTTCTGATCAGATAAAAATCTCAAAGTGTTGTGGCCAAGATGAAGTAATAGAATTCAATGGGACAAGCCCCAGTTGTAAACCTGTACGGGGGGATAGACTATGGACCCCTGTATTTTACTCCAATCCGTATCAGAAGTTGATGAAAAATGCAACTATTCTTGAAAATAATAATATTTCCTACGGAAGTTTTTCAATACTGAACCCAAGTTCTGATGCGGTTGGGTGTGAAACTTGGAAATACTCTCCATGGGATTTATTCCCGTTCTACAATGATTTTATGAGGACGTAGTAAGTTAAATGATTGGACAATTTAAGGTTTAGTCTTTTAGTAATGAAAATGATTAATTATTGGCAGTTGGCGTCTGTTACCAAACGGGACTGTGGCATTGTTGAACCCCGAACGTGAATGGGAGTACTTGACGCATAAAGATAGGTTTTGTATCGATGGAGTGCAAACTTTTGGTAGCAAAGATTCCTCATACTCTGGCAAAGAAGAGGATCAAATTCTACTGGAATGTAAAGAGTCCAACTTTGAAAGTGATGGAGATGATGAAGTAAAAATATAGTTTAAAAATATTGAAGATATTGAAGACATTTTAGATTGGGAAATGTTAATTTCAGATTCACAAAGAGCTCATCTACGTATTCCTCTGTTTCGCTTCAGCCTTTCTCTATCTTTTAACAACGGTGGTGTATGTCCTATTGTTGTCAAAGCATAACTCAACCGGATGGACAATCTTGGGCTATGTTGGATCTCTCTTTGCTCTACAAACTCTAATAGGGATTTGCCATTTGGCTAATTACTTGTCACACTTTCCACAACTGGGATTTAGTATTGAGCTGAATTCTTGGACTTCTTGGTCAATCGGTGAAAATATTAAACCATACTCATTTCTAACTTGAGAATACCAAAAATGATATTTTTAAGATTTAAAAAACATGAATTCTTTCTACATAGCCGTATCAACGCATTACTTTCTGCTCTCTGGGTACATGTGGACGACTTTGATTACTATTGACCTTCTATGGAAGATCAGGTACATTTTTAGTACCTTTTTCTTACAGCCTTTTTACAGGGCTTACTAATTTTGGATTCTTAGCTCAGTTTTTAAGGTTTCAAACGCTTTAAAATTAAATCATCCAATACCTAACATTCCAGATCGAAAGTTGTTTTGTTAACTACGGACGGAGGACTTTGCAAGTTTCTCTTGTATTCCCTTCTAGGCTGGGGCTTGCCTTTACTTTTAGTCAGTGGTTTTGTACTTTTGGATCGTGTGTTCAAGTAAGGCAATCCATTTATAAACACCAAAGGTTCAATCTGACTTTTAGAGCTAATTAATAATTGTTGAATTCAGAGATCCACTGACGGAAGTAAAAGTCCCTATGTACGGTGTGAACAATACTTTCATCACGGCAGGAGCTCAGGGTTTTTACCACTTTTACATAATCTCTGCTCTATTTCTCCTTAACATGGGCAACTTCTTGTTTATCCTGTATACGTTCTGGGTTTTGAAAAAGAGTACAACATTTATAACGCAGGATAGAAGATCTTCCTGCAGTTTGGGTGAATTTATTACGTGAGTTTGCTTTCCTAAAGATGCCATAGGATGCGAAGCAATCCGTGTTTAAGATGCCAAGAATGTTATGATTACTGCCATAAATTTAGAACAATTTGCTAAAAACTAAACCTTGGCTTTCAAATAATTTCTAGGTTCAAGCTATTCGCCAAGCTGTTCATTTTAACGGGTTTCATCTGGATTCTGGAAGTAATTTCCTGGCTCCATGCTGGCAATAATAATCCTTGGTATTGGGTTTTTGCTGATGTTCTCATTCATTTACAATCTGTAGGAGTGTTCTTTATCTTGGCTTGTAATGTCCGTGTAAAAAATGCACTGGAAGTCAAGTTAGGGATGGTAAAAGGTAAAGCACTTATGCAGACGTATGACTAATTACTACCGTATTTCCTGGTCCAATTCCCCTTAATAGTTTGTCCCCTAGAGCATTCCCAAAGTTTGCACAAACTTACTCCAGTAGTGCTACTTTCAATTTGTTCTTGGATACAATAATTCCCCAGGGGAATTAACCCGGAAATACAGCAATTTAAAATTACTTTATTAACAATTTATTCTTTCAAATCTTGTTTTGAGGATCTGCTTCTGGTCAACGGACTAGTGTGAATAGTTTTTTCCACCGGCCCAAATCCAACGAGTCTTGTAAATCAATATCAACAATGGTGTAAATTATGATATTGAATATTCAACAGTAAACAGTTAGTTAACGAAGATGAGTTGTAGTGAGTATCACAAGCTATAAATGCAGCGTATTAAAATAAAAAAATAATTGAAATTCGTATTTATTCTTGTGTCTTTCTTTTACATTATAAATAATTCATTGAGAATGACTCAACCCTTTAGTTCATAGACATCAGCAAAGCTAAGGAAGGCAGGGTTAAATTGGTAAATTATCATATTGATTGGGTATTATTGCATACTTGGACTGAGCTTTTTCCGATCCCAGGAATCCGTTAAGAAACTACTGCATTTTTCCTTATAGAAAAAAATGCAATATTTGTTGACGGGCTTGGAGTTAATTGATTTTGCAGTTGCAGTGGTAGGGTTTTAGCACGCAATAATATAATTGTTTTAGCAATGGGATAAGTTCTGCTTTCAATATACTTATAAGCATTAAATTGGCAGTTGACATGAGCTGATGAAGTATTTTAACTAGAAAATAGTTCCAATTTGTATAGGTTTTTTGCAGGATGCGGGTGTGGGTTTAATGTGACCACGAAATGTAATACTTCTCAGTAGTTTCGATAGAAAACAGAAACACCCTGAAAATACAAGTTTTATGGTTCTTTAACTTACAAGTTATACTTTTACTTTACCTGTTTCCGGGATAATTGCTGAAAGTATTATTATTTTAAGTAAAACTGACATGAAAGTAAATGAAACAAACCTATCCATATTAACTCTAGCGTAATACTTACTTAGTTGAGTTAAATTTTAGTAGTAGACAGTTTCAATATGTTTTTTACAGTTCTACTATGAGAGTCCTGCAAACTGTTTAACTAGGAACAAAGGTACAACGAAGATTTTAAGATGATTTTGCTCTTCGTTTTTATTTTATCCGGAAGTTTTACTACGATTTTTGGCAATAATCAACTAGACCTACCTACAATTAGAAAATGCGATAGTTTTATTAACGAAAGAAACTTTAGTTCCGATTTCATTCTAATACCTGACCATTTTCTGGAGTCCGGTCGTGCAGATCGCAATTTTAGGTACGCATACTTTCGCTAAATATGTAGTCCAAAGTTAAATAGAGTATGTTTCAAATAATTATTGCTTTTCAGCTTATCAAACGCCTCATCCTCTCAACTTTTATGCAAAGGGTCCTACAAAAGTATTTACCTGGATTTCGATTTACCCGAGGAAGATGAAATTCAAAACTTTTATTCTGAGGAAAGAGCAGTGAATAAAGCGATAAAGGTACGAGGAAAAAGTGCACCTCATTTTACTCTAGACGGGAGTCTTCATTATAAGAACGATTATTACAAGCCGGATGAGTTTTGCTTGGACAAGTAAGTTTTCTGATTCATACCGTACCGTATATCTCCAATTACAGGCCTTTTTAAAAGTAGTCCTACCTACCTACTCAATTTCACTCATTAAAAAATAAGCTCTAAAAACCCTCAGAATTTAACAGTAGTAGTCCTGGCTGTTAATCTGAGACACACTGTACGGTACGGTAACCCTTCGGTAACATATTTAAGCTAACCAAGTTAATAAACCTTATAAAACGTGTTTTAAAGATTATCAGAATCGGAACTGGAGTTGAAAGTTTGCCCCATGAATTGCTCTGAAGACCACACCCTTTGCGTTCAAAAGTGCTGTGCTCCAGACGAATATCTCGTGTATTGGAACTGGACTTGTAAAAAAGTATCTCCGGAGAGGCAGTTATACACTCCGAACTTGTATGCAGACGTCAATACTAAACTGCCTGCTAAGGAGGAAACTTCATTAAAAATCCATTACCAAAGACCCTTTTTAAACTGTACGGAATGGCTGACTGTGAAATATCCTTTTTCAAATGTTATCCGACCCTTGACAAATTCAAATAAGCCTGATGATGATGGAAATTTGTGAGTTTAATGTTTATGAATTACTAACTAAGACTGGAAACTTGTTGAAATTAACTCAGGGACTAACATTCTTTGCAGCAGTATACGCTACTTAAAATCCGGAAAGATTTACTATTTCGACGAGGAGTACCGGAAGTGGAGTGAAATACCTAAGGATATTTACTGTATAGATGGATTTGCAAACTGGGGTCGTGGAGGGAATGGTAGTTATTTTAGGGAGGAAGGTCATCAGGTATTGTTCGCTTGTCAACCCCAAATGCACGAAGAGCCTGAAGTGGTCAGTATTTATTATTGCATATTTCTTCATGGTTTTTAGTCAGCAGCCCTTTTAATTCTATCGTTTTTTTTACCGAACTCTATATTGCTACAGAAATTTCACCAAAATAGCTGGGTTAAAAGATCCAAAAAATTGTATATTTCTTCCAGTCGGAATGGCTCCCGGACCTTTACGCTTGGATTTTATTCATTTCATCAATCTTCATATTACTAACTGCAGTAATCCATATTTTGCTATTCGATCGACAAAACATTCACGGTCTTACAGTCATTTCCCAATCGGTGAGCTTGTTTTTCATGTATATTTTCTACGGAGTGGCTCACTACGTTACTACAAGGAGGGACCCTGTAGAGGATTATAGAAGTTTTGGATGCGTTTCTATTGGTACGTTGTTTTAAAGTAATTAGCTTTCGAAGCTCTCGATATAATGACCCTGGATACTTTCAACGTAGCTGTATTGGGCCATTTCTTCTTCATTTCAACTTTTACATGGCTCTCTGTGGTCAACTTTGACCTTTGGCTGACTTTCCGGTCAATGAGACCTGTTTCGAAAATGTCCAAGAAGATGCGAAGATTTACCCTGTACTCTATAATTGGTTGGGGGATTCCTGCAATATTGATTGGAATTTTTGTTTTCATTGACTTTCATTTTGAGTACGTTTGGCCCTAAAGTCCCCTTATATTAAGGTATCTTGTATCTCAATATTAGGTGTATGACTTGCCTACTTTTCTAGTAAAACTACGGTGGAAATACAACTACCAGGTTATGGTAAAAACAACTGTTACGTGGCTCGAAACTCTAGGGTCTGCTACAACTGCTCCATTTTGGCTGTAGTTATTCCCATAAATTTACTCATGATCATCTCAACGTTCAAGCTGTTTTACGATTTCAAGAAAGGAGATGGTCCGGTGATGACTAAACGTTCTAAATCGGATAAATACTCGTAAGATTATGAGAATAAACTTGCTCATGAATTTAACATAAGACCCACCCTTTCCCGTCAGTTCAACATTTGCTAAACTTTTGCTACAGGTTCAACTTGTTCATTAAACTATTCTTCGTGATGGGAGCGATTTGGAGCTTCGACTTGATAATTTGTTGGATTGAAACGGGAAATAACCCAGCCTGGTATCTGGTTATGCTGGATTTAGTAATGTTTCTGCAAGCAATTGGAATTTTTCTCATTTTTTGCTGGAATAGACGAACCATGAAGCATTTAGAGGAGAAATACCCTAAATTAAAGGGTTACATTTTTATTTTATTCAAACAACTACGCATTCCATATTTTTTAAGTAAAACTACTACAATATAATTGTCCGAATTTACTCTGTCTCAAGGTTTCTTCTCACCTATGAAAAAATTACTGAATATTCCTGAGACAGAAACGGACACAGTTGAAACAACTCCAGGAACGCCAGGAGGTTTTCGAAAAATGTCGATAACTTCATCCCAAAGTGGAACTCTGGACAGGAAAATGTCAACCATTTCTACTGCTTCATCTCAAGGTGGAACTTCGCAGTCCAGACTTTACATTAATTAATTACCTACTTCTTGTAGCCATATGCATTTAGTTAGGTGCATAAAAAAATTGGAAATTCATTAAGGAAACATTTTAAATAAAGTCAGATATTTCTGTGGAAAAAAAACAAGGGAATATTGAACTTTAAACAGTACTTTCTTGCGTGTTTGGGGAACTTTTTTTGTTAAAATCACGCTTTGTGGTTAAAAAAAAGGCTGCAAATCATTGACCCAATGTTAAATACCTAATTGGCCATTGCCATTGCATATCTCCCATCTAGTATATGACCTGCCTGCATGGAATCTACATTTTGGCTTGGATATCACAGCCTAAGCTACCACAAAATCAGCACATTGAAGTAGGTAAACACTTCTGAAAACATTCTGGCCGTCATAAGTGTCGCAGGGTTAAATGTCGTCAGCCTGTGATAACCATATTAATCCTTGTAGGATAACCATGCGTCCATTCCATTTACAAGAATTGCAAATCTTGAGTGAAAAACTTGTTTTCATTCCCAATCCCAATTCAGTTCGTTTATTATATTCTATCATGCACTACATTGTATAGTACCAGTACCCTCTTCAACTAATTTCTCTAACTCAGTTGCATGCACGTAAGATAGGAGGCCATCGCATTTCGGATTGTGGATCGGATGCAGTTTAATTTTTATACCACACTTTAAAAAAACTTTGTTTCCTCCACCCACATATTCCATGGATGGATGACCCGCAACCAGTTTCCTGTCTAATTCATCATCACAAATCCTATTTTAGCAGCATCGCTTTCGTCAGTTGTATTACCTCAAGTTAAGCAACGTCTGCAACTTAATATATAAGTGGATGTGGTTAGGGTCAGAGTTGGCCACAACAGCCCAAGCCTAGAATTAAAATGAAACCTTTAACATGAAGTCTTCAAGGTTTTTCTCGAACGTTTAATAATCAAGATCTACTTAATTCCAAGACCTATTAAATGATGCATCGACTAAGTACAACAAAGTCTGTGTCTGTGTGCATATTAATTTTACTAACAAAACTAAAACCCAACGAACTGGAACAAGATTAAATACTGTTCTTTTTCTTGGAATACAGTTTCTTAAAGATCGCCGCACCAATTAAAAAGTAGATTCCTGGACCATGTTCAGCTATTAGAAAACCCTGCCTATATAATTAGTTTACAGAACGTACAAGCCGAAGAGATAAACTAGTTGGGCAAGTAGGTATAAAAAATATGTAGCTTTTGCTTTTAGTATATGTAAATAGACCTCGATTTACATATGGAATCTCAAGGGAATGTGTAATTAATTGACCTTTATTTCAGATTTAAGAACTAAATAACCATAATAAATCAACTCAGTCTGGGATCCAACCTCTTCCAAGCTGAAAGTGAAGCCGATAGTTAAGTTGGCAATTGATAACAATATTTCCCTTGTTGACCGTAGTTGGCAGAATATTAACTAAGACTAAAGATTAAAGATGGGAAGAGTATCTTTTGTAGAAGTTATGTCGGGATTATTGTTAGCAATCGTGCTAATTTTTAATAGCGTAGAGTTCAGTTCATGCAGATCCCTGAGGATGCCATTTTCTGAAGATGAGAATAGTAATCTTTATCAATTTTATCCCTATGATGAACCGTTGGAATCTTTGGAAGAAGTTGTGCGGTTTCCCCGATGGGCTTTACCCGTAAGGAAATAATCCGGTTTCATTTACTTAAACAACTAATCCAAGAAAACGGGTTTCTTGGATTTAGTTAAAAATTACTTTGCATATCATTTTCATTCCTTTAGCTGTCACTTTATACCGTATATCCTATTATCACTCCCCCTTTTAATTACAGACCTTCTCGAATAGTAGCCCTATTCAATTTTATGCAAAAGTTGTCCCCAAAACTCTCCAAAATTAGCTAGCAGCCCTGGCCTTAGTTCGAGGATATACGGTACTTTTATGATAATGTGATTGTGATCAAGTCATTTCTTTGAATTAAACAGAACCAAGGAATTAGTGATACGCGATGCCCGGGTGGATACAGAAGGCACCCTTCTACTGGAAAATGCACGCAAATTATTAAAGAGAGTGATTACGAAAATTAATTATAATTATAACGATTACTGGAGATGAATTATATTATGTTAGAGTTTCATAAGGAAGGAGAGGCTACGCAATTTTATTAAATGTTAAATAATACATTAATTATAAGGCTTGCTCAAGGCCAGTACAAGTTTTTATTATATACAATTTTTTTATCGGGCCTGTAAGCAACCTTTCATGCAAATAAGCACCACCACTATTGTACAGAGTATTAGCATGTAAATTTAGAATTTCTTACTCAAAATGTAATCTAAACTATTTTATTTTGTCAAGTTTCAAGACAGAAATTTGAGCATTATTTATTACACCTACACGCACCGTATTTCCGGAAAATACTCCCCCGGGGGAGTTAATTTTCAAAGCAAAAATTGAAAAAACTTTTAACATAGGGAAGATAAGGTGACTTTTAATTTTTAACATGGAAAGAAAAAGAATAGGGGGATTTTTTTCGAGGAGGGAGTAATTTCCGGAAATACGGTAAACCCCATCTGCGGGTTTCTGTACACGGAAAGTTTTTACTTTGCTAATTTAATTTTGATTTTTTAATAAAAGGACTAAGAAAAATGCGGAATGAAATAATTTTGTTATATGATAATACACAAATGTAGACCTTATTAGTCATTGGAATTTAACAGGTACTCAATTTGTGTTAAAAGTATTTCTTAAATCCTACCATGAAACATTTTACAGGAGAGTTTATTTGTCTTTTCAACTTTAAAAATTAAAAGATGTGTGAAGGAAGCAGAAAAACAGTTGACTTAATGCCTAAAGTTCATAACTCGTCAGAACTGCTTAGATAGGAATTTCTAAACCTAAACTTAATATATTTCAATAGATTTCCCATAACAATCCCTTCATCAATTCACGTATAAAATGTTAGACTACTCGCCAAATAAAATTGTATTTGTTAATCGGACACATACAGTTACTAGTCTACTCAGCCAGTTTAAATAATGAAGCGTATAGCTTCATATTAAAACATCCCATTTTCTGTTAATCCGCCTCATTAAATTCTCAGCACAGTGACAGTAAATCCAACTGCATAAGGAATCAATCAATCAATCGATATTTTCCTAACTTTCCTTGCCTTCTTATCCTTATCCTTACATCATTCATTCATACAAGACTTGGTCCCCAGATTTCCTTGCAATATAACACATAATAAGGTAACTTTAAACCAAAAGGTTTGTTGAATGAAACGGCCAGACTAGGAGCAAGTTTATGAGCGATGCTATTATTTAGTAGTTTTGAAAAAGAGGGCCGTCCTGCTCCTGCTCTGTCTCCATTCAATTCAGCTACAACGGTCCGACCTGTTTAGTTTCATTCATAATAACGACTCTCGTCTCATTCCTACTTTACTAAAGAAACTACTACCTAGCCTACAACAGGTTTTACAGAATCTGCTCACTCGTTGGTACTACTTCAGACCAGTTTTTGTACCAATTTAACATTGATTGAACAGTCTCTGCATGTTATACGGGTTGTTCGTGTGTAAATGAATACTGAAACTAAAACCCATAGAACTCGTGTATTAATGGGCTACTCTTACTTACTTTAGCTTCAACTCTGTAACACTCAAAACACGTTAAAATATTGTTTAAAAAAAACCTACATCCTCTTCTAAGTCCTTGTTACTCGTGCCGTGGTGGTAGTTCTTTAGATTTGAAACTCTTGATAGATTTTTACTAATATTTGCAACTTAACGTAGGCTGAGGTAGTAAATCTTTAGGGAAATATATGTCAAAAGTTTGTCCAGTTAATGAGGGATCTATTTAGTGTTTAAATCAGAATGATAAAAGGGACTAGTTATAACTTTATGGGTACTATTTCCAGATAGATTTTCAAAAAGGTGGATATATTTCTGGATAGCAGTTTTTGGGGAATTGACACTATTAGACGGAAACTATACGCTATCTTACTAATACGAAAGTAATACTGATTGGAAGAGTATTGCTGAGAAAAATATAACGAAGTCAAAATAGTCAACCAAGCTACTTTTGCAATTCTGCCATTAAAAGTGATGGAACGGGCTATGAAACTTTTATAAAGATAAGCAGCAAAACTCTTTAAAAAACCCCCAGTCAATAAATCCCTCTCTTTCTAAATTCCTAAAGTTAAAAAAGTCCAATTTCGAAAATGCAAGACATTCAGCCTGACGTAGTAACTCCAGAGCAGTTAGTGAATGAGATTCTTAGACGAGAAGTACAAGTTCAATGTGCAGCAGCAGCAGTTGTTGCAATAGGTCAGCAACTCCCCTCACCAAAGACCCCCTCCCCCGACCTTGACCTCTTATCCCCCGTCCCCTCCGATGACCTTGATAACAACCAAATAGTAGTGGATATGGTCAGTCGCCGAGGTTCCACCATGTCCAAGGCGATGTCCATCGAAGAAGTTGAAGAAGAAGAGAATAAACAGAATCAAAATGAATCATTCTCTGTAGAGAATACCCAAGCGGATTCGAATTATCTGGGGTCAATGTCGGCACCCCCACCTCCCCCACTAAAAACCTGGACTACCCCCACCTCCGAGATGGTTATCCTTGACTGTCAAAATCCGTCGGATTTCCAAGATTGTCATATAAGAAGTGCGATAAATGTAACATTTCCGGCTATAATGATCCGTCGAATTGCTGCAGGGAAGATTGACATTTTCGAAAAGTCCAAAGAGCTCAAGGCTAAGATTGCCAATTCTAGGATTAATTTTGTTGTCTATGATTCCTTCAGTCCGTCTTGTTCTTCTGGGGGGAATTATTATGAATCTGGGGGCATGACTGCTGCAGCTGCTACGACCAACATGGAGTCGTTAAATTCTACTGAGAATAACTATTTTACTACAATGGATGGAAATAATATGTCAAATAATGCAAGTCCAACGGAGAGGAATTGTTGCCAGTCGCCCAATTGCTCTTCCACAGACCTTTCAGACCTTGTTAGTCTAATTGCCAGGAAGTTGGCTCAGAATGGGTGTCGAGTTGCTACGCTTAGAGGTATTTTTATCGCATTTTTTAGTGATTTTTTTAAATTGAAGTTTATTAATTGCAGTGGTTTCCTTATGAGTTCAGCTTGAGTATAAAAATCCTTTTAAGTAGGGCTTTATATGGAATTAATTTCAGAATATATTTTACTTCTAACCCAGATTTTTTACCTTATATTTTGTGCATTAGAAATGTACCTTATTATAAAATATCAAAACGGAATTGTAATCTTTACCGTGTTTCTTCCAAATATGGAAGCTAATTTTCAGCCGAATGCCTTTTATATAGGGAATTTTATTTTACTCGTAGCATAATACGCTTCGTTTAATGGAATGGGTTTACTTTATGCAATTTATTTCTGGGTCCCCATCGTCCTTTGGTTAAGATGAAGATAAGAGGTTATGAGATTTTCTGATGCATCATAATAATAAATGAATTCTTATAAAATTGATAAGGTGGACTGCCAGTATTCCGTGAGTTTTATCCCGAGTGGATAGACACTGCTGAGAGTAGGAGACCAATGTCATCAGGGACGAGTTCGCTGTCATCCGAACCTTCACCAGACCCTTCAAGACCTGGGGAAGTACCTTTGCTTGGACTTGGGAGCTTAGCTTCCCTCAAGATTCAGGATGATCTGGATGCTTGCGATTCTTGCATTGGACTCGATCCTGATGATGTAAGTTTAAACATTTTTCATACATATCGCCTATGCATGTAATAGGATTCTAGATGGGTTAAGCCATGGATATAAAATGGCATTGCACTAGGTCGGAAGAACTTATCAATAAGGATGACTTATTGGAAATAATATTGAATCATTATCCGGTCAATTTATGAGTTAATTGACCCATTTTACTCCACTGTCATTTCATGTACTATAGTTAAGTCAACGTTAGGATAAATTGCATTAGTGTTAACAGCATTTGAGTTAAATTGATGATGTTTATGATAAGCTTCATTAAATTCTTTTCCCCATTATAAACAAACAACAAATAGATAACGTCTTTATCAACTTTTATTATGCTCCAGCCAAAATATACCATTGTGGATATTCTTGTACTGTAAATTACAACCAATTAATTACTATCACTGGGCAGAGTTATTTATTTAATTATGATCAAATTTCTGCATTAAGCAACATCCTGTTAATGTTTATTGAAGAGCTGGAATTCAAAGTAAAGTCGCCTCATCGTCTACAAAGGTCTGTATTTATACAACAGTTTTTTACTACACGAGAGTCGCGTGGTATAAATTTATGTAAGGTTCAGCTCATTCATGCAGAACGTATCCTATTTCTGGAAATAATTCCCCTGGATAATTACGATTTAGGTGAAAAAATTTAAAAACCGTTTAGCATGAGTAATATATGGGGAAGTGTAATTTTTAACTTGTAAAGGCAGGGGAATAATTTAAAGAGGGAGTTATTTGCGGAAATACGGTACCTGTATAAGTAACTCGATACTGTCGGATCTACCACAGCCGTATGTGAGTATAAAGGAAAGTTAGCCGTGATAATACTGCTAACGATAAACTGATAAAAGATAATTAATCAAACGAATTCGTGAATCGGATCCTCACTTGTTTACTTACTCGGTTTAATGAATGCATGGAGGTTTTTGATAAGCTCACCAGGGTTTTTATCTACGCCTAATCAGTCCTTGTTTGTTGTACTTTATATTCTTTCAATGAGTAGTAACAACGATTATGGGAAAGTTAAAGGCTAACAAGATTAGGAAACTCAATTCAATTCAATGCTATCAATTTCAGTTTCAATCAAATAAATAATCCAATATCAACTTGGTTCGTTATCGATGGTAAATATAAAGCTGTTAAAAACAAATCGGTTTATTAACCTTTTGTTTAAATAATTGAAAGATAGTAGAATATTATTTAATTCCTGATATTGCAGAAGTTAAGATGAATAAAGCAGGCTGAGGCTCTAAAGGGAGCCAATTCTGAATTGAAGTCTTTTCATATCCACTTCCAAACTAGCAGGGCTAGTAATTGGAAATATGCGTCATCTAAAATTATTTTTATTCCCATCATCTTCAGCTACTTATGACATTTTGAAACGTCTTAAACTACGTCTTTGTTTTTCACACATAGTTACAGCTCCATGTCCTGTCCATTGCTCATGCCGAGATGATACCCTTTGGACTTTTTATTATGCATTCCATTTTCCATCACAATTCAGTGAAACTAGCAACAAAACCTGTACTTGGCTTAGGTTTCAAATTTCATGTGTAGTTTAGAGAATTTTAAGAAGTATTTAGTCCGAGAATCTCTCCTAAAGGGAAGATGATTAGTACTTTACTTTATACATATTGTGATTGAGTAACCGTAGAGAAAGCTTATTATAAAAGAGGTAGTTGCAAATGTTTGCAAATACCATGAATTTATTATTTACTAACTGAATAAATCCACACAAAAGCAACCCTTAGTCCTCCTATAGGAAAAGCTTTACTGCTTCAAATTCTGAGAAATTAGTAGACAAAATTTGCTCATCTCGTTCCTTTTATCGTGTAGCCTTTAGATATATTTATACTTGCACAAGAGTAAATTTTGCCTATGGTTA
>JAQFZX010002076.1:0-22119 GCA_034682405.1 Hydroisotoma schaefferi | reverse complement strand
GTGATGATAAGCTTAAAAGGAACGGGAAATGGGCACTTGCAGTGATGATAAGCTTAAAAGGAACGGGAAATGGGCACTTGCAGTGATGATAAGCTTAAAAGGAACGGGAAATGGGCACCCCTCAGGGCAGCAGACCCATAAAATACGGTCCGTAAAAGGATCCTTTTTATGATTGAAATATAAATGTCCTTACGTATTATCCGTAGCCATCCGTTGTCTATACAAAGCATCTTGGTAGGAATAGCTTGGTGTGTCTTGTGGTTTTAACCTATCCTCCATTTTGATGAAAAAGTCAATACTCGTAGCCCAGTCTTCAGCATCCGTCGCCTCGTCATAACTAGTAGCCTTTATCATGTCCAACATAACCAACCGATCCACAAGTTGTGGGAACGCTGATGCAAAATAGACGCTCAAGGCAGCCCCCATGCTATGTCCCACTAGGGAGAACCTACTCCACTTGAAGTAATTTGCTATTCTTCGCATAGAGATTACAAAGTCTCCGAAATGATAAGGGATGCCTTGAGGTAGATGGGAACTAAGCCCATGCCCTTAAAGAATCATCATAAATCATGCTTAAATGCAAAAAATATGCTACCATTCTCAATTAAAAATCTGGATTAATTACCAGGAAAGTCGACTGAGACAAAGTAGATTTTATTTGATAAAAAAGGCACAAGACGATCAAAAGTTCCAGCATTGTCCATCCACCCGTGGAAGGCTAAAACCGGTATTTCAGCATCAGGGTTTCCCCATGCCTTTGCAGCAATGTGACCCCATCCCATAGGGATTCTTAGCTCTTTAACACTTGCAAATCTTAAGGTTTGTTCTGCCATTCTTACCAGCATTTATTTATTTGACCAGCTAAACACAGACTAGATGAAGTTAAGGCTAACTTCGTGAAACCCTCAGATTTCAATCGTTAAATTAAACTTTCTCTGGACTGTTTTTATTCATCTTTTTTACGACTCATTCACGGGAGTTGTAGTTAAATGTTAAATCATAAACCATGTTAATTTGTTTTTATTTCAACATTTAAAACATAAGAAATAAATAATTGAGGTTACTATGCTGCTTAATCCTTGAGAAAGTATTTCAGAGTGTTTTAAATCTTGGACTTGTTCTATTGATCTCACAATAAGGCTAGTGTAGTTTCACAATCGTATTTTTTACTCACTATTTCGTTATTCTTCTAATAAGTTTCAGTTTATAAAGGGAAACCTGAGATGGATTGGGTTATACAACGAAACAAGTCAACCCGATCAGATCATGGTCATCGTACCATGGTCCACTACTACTATTTTGGTAGTTTAACTTTAACAGATCATGGTCTTTATAATGCCAATTATATAGGAAATGAATCTACCTCATGCCAGATAATATTTGACACTCGTGAATTCCTGACAGTCCAATTGGCACAAGAATACTATATAGAATAGAATGTTATGCTAAATGATAATGATGAGAGATGAAATCGGCATTGCTGATTATTCCAGTAAAACATGTCAATATTTACCATCAAAAATGGGTTTAACTTGATTAATTCAAGTATGGCTCATTCTAGAAGTAAAAATTTATTGAAAAACTTGAGGAAATCAGACAGAAATATTGTATGATAATTTCCGGAAATCATTATATTTATGAGCATTTATATTTATAACAATTAAAATAACAAACGCTGACTGTGAATAAGACGGGTTAATTAAACATCTCCAGAGTAGAAAAATGGAGGCAAGTATCTTAGAAAGGTTGCTCAAATTAGAAAAAGGCTTCATGGATAACAAGGATCAATTACAAATTTTGGAAAGTATTATCAGTTCATTACGCACGGATGTAACCACAATACTTTCATGGGTTTCGGATAGTTTTGGTATTCCTTTTACGAATTATATTCGATCTGCTTGAGTATGCCTTATACAACTAACATTCATTGCATTTTCTAGGATTGGAACTATCACAAAATACATTGCGGTCTGATGCAGCAAATATGGCTAATAAGAAAAGTACAAATATCTCAATACTTCCTAGGCCGCAGTTTAGTAAACGATTTCGAAGTTTCAAAAGGGATGATTCAATTGAAAATGAAACGTCCATTGGACCTGGACAAGAATATATTTGTTCTAAAGATGATTTAAAGCTGAGTACTCAACTCGGGAAGGATTTGGCTACAGTAAATGACACAGATTTAGATTATGACGAAGGTATACTCATTAATTAACAAACCATATGCACATTTGGGGATAAACAAACGCTTCACTTTTGTACCCCTGCATACAATGCTTATGAAAAACGCATCTCAGAATTTGAATCCGTCAAAGCAGAATAGGATAAGCTTAAGGCAAGGTATGAATACTTTCAGGCCAACCGTATGTAAGAGCCACCACTAGATCAATTACTAAAGAGCTGACAAAAGACCACACCCCCATCACTTTGCCTGGTAAAGCCCCTTTCATTCTGATTAAATTATAAGCGATTTACAGCATGTAGTTGTGGTAAGTTTGTTCTTTAACTTCGTTCAGAAAATCGGCTTTATGTTTTGGAACATAAGGGTGGTTCATTAGCAAACCACACTGAAGCAGTATCCGAAGATATTAATGGTGACCTGGACAAATTAAATTATATACCTACTTGAAAAATATCTATAGTTTTGTAAACAATTCTAAAATATTGTACTCCTTATTTTCGACTCTACAGCTATTCCAAATCCATCTATGCTAAGTCAGACAGAAAAAGTTCCAAAAGGCACTCCAATGATTTGCGATGTTTGCGGAAAAGTTTTGAAGGGAGCTGGGTCATTAAGATGTCACAAACAAATCCATTCAAACCAGAGACCGTACAAATGTCTTCTCTGTCCTAATAAAGCATTCAAGATGAAACATCACTTGGACTTTCACATTTTGACCCATAAAGGGGATAAAAAGTGGACTTGCAAATTCTGCTCTAAGGGATTTATCGTCCAAAGGTCAGCAAAGGTTTTTTTCTAGAAAAAATTCATTGTAGATTCAAGGCTTTAAATATTTCACCTCCCTTTGTTAAAGAGATCTGCTACGGCATGAAAGAACTCATACAGGAGAGCGACCCTTCGGTTGTAACCTTTGTCCAAAAAGTTTTAACGTTAAACAGCACCTTACGCTACACATCCGAACGCACACGGGGGAAAGACCTTATAAATGTCCCATATGCGAGAAGACTTTCACGCAGGCCAACAGCTTGAGAATCCACAAAAAGATACATGCCAAAGTATTGGAAAGGGTTGAAACTGGGACTAGAACAGGAGAAGAGAACAAAGGGCCTAAGTAGCAGCAGTTTTTGTCATTTGATAAGAACAATGTAAATGTGACTACTGCACTGACTTGAAAGAGTAATCCAAACACAGTTTCATACAAACCGTTCGACTTTTTTATCCAGAAAAAAAGTTTTACAGTTTAAAAGCTGTGACAAACTAATAACTTTAAATACAAGTTTTGATACTCAAACTTCAATACAAATAACATTGACTTGCTTAAGTAGTAAAAAGTGAACCAAATATTGCATATCATAACTTTCTAATACCTAAGATAAGAAGTACTATTGTTAAGATCAGAATGAAGTGACTGGCTTTGTTGGTTCGGTAAAACAGCAGATATTTTTATAAATAAATAATTCCGACTTAATTAATCTGACTTGACTTTAGCACTAGCTTTTTTGGCCTTTCTAAAACTAGCAAATATCAGTCTTAAGCTCAGAATAACTGGAATACCAACAGGAAGAAACAAGGGAATGTAGATGGCATATTTTTGATCGTCTGGGAAGTAAAGTTGTGCCAGGTTTTTCGGATGATGAAAAGCAATTTCGGAGGCTTTAAATGCTGAAATAGCATGCGTTTGTGCAATCTTCAACCGTCCTGCAGCAGCTTCAGTAAACGCATCTTTGATATCTTGAACACTACTTTCAACTTGACCTCCAACTTCTTCAGTGACTACAATATTTGTTATTTTATCCAGCAGTTTTCCCAACGAGTTGAGCGTATTTGCAGCCGTAAACAGTAGATTCCTTAGCCGTTTTCTTACAATCATGTCCACCTCCCAGTCTCGTAAGGCTGAACCTCTGAATTCTAGAACGCTGTTATCTATTGCCTGCAGCAAAAATTAAATCATTCAAAATTGATGCATGTCGACAGTAAAAAGCTTATTTTTCATGCAATTATCCTCACCGTTTCAGGAAGTCCTATAAGAGACCGATATTGCGAGATTATAACTGACATAACTTTTTCCATCGACACTTTATGAATCTCATCTATTTCTGTAACATTGGAAGTTTTCTTGCAAGGAGCATTGTATATAAAAATCCCTAAATAACAAAACAAAATAATGTGAGAATACAATTTTGATACTAATATTCTTGACAAATGCGAAGAATTTTACCTCCCCATTGTGGCACAAAGAAAGCATTAGATTCCAAGGGTAGGCCATCCTCATCCAGGATTTGTAACGGAGCTTTATCACAAGGTGCAACATAAATGAGGAAGTTTATAGCTGGATTTTGTGACACATAAGATGCTGAAAAAAATAGTTACAGCCTTGTTTAGGGCTTTTAACAGTTTGGCACATAACTTTTACCATATAACTACACTTACTGAGTCTCGATTCTACAGGGTTGATGACAAGAGGAAGCTGATCATACGGAATTTCATAAAATCCAGTTTTTGGATTCAAAACAGGATACAAATTGAGTTTGATGTAATATAGAAGTTGAGATCGAACAGAAAATTCCGCAAAAGGAGCCATTTTGTCCAGCATTGGTTTCAAATAATCTGTCAATTTAATTGTGTACGAACATTAACATAAGTATATCTCTACGTAAATTAATAAACCATTCCAAACCTTTCTCAGCCTTTTTGAAATTCCACATAGCATCCAAAATTTCAGGTTCAGGCACAAGCAAGCTGAATAAAATGTTATATCCCGCTGACAAAGGTAACTGCAGCTCATCATCGTCACTAAACAGAGGCTCTTTCCTCACATCCACAACCTCAGTACTTTTCTCCGGCAATATAACCCCCACAACTTTTCTCAAAGTCTCCCAAACAAGCTCGAAACTGGGCTGTCCAGAGTTTGAAATATAATAGATGCTTCTGCAGTTTCCAATTATTAACTTTCTCCCTATTTCTTTCAACATCTCCGCTCTTCCAAGCTGCAAATTAATACATCAGTTAAGTAACGCATAATCATCCTTCATCTGAATAAATAAAAAATACTAAAGAACCACAACTTTCAACATACAAAGTAAATATTGACAGAATTCATATCATCCAATTTCGAAAGCTTGCACAGCAACTTATCAATTGCATAAATATCCTCAGCCTTGTACAAAGCATCCAGCTCTTCTCCAGAGGGTTTTAAATACCTGAAATTAAATGAGTATCCTTCCAGACCTGTGGGAAAGCAAGATATGTCATTCATAAGGTCAAAGTAAGGTCATTTCCCAACTTTAAAAAAGATACAATAAATCCATTTACTTTGAGCCTTGACCTCCTCATCTTGGGATAAGGGTGCAGAGAAACCTTTTAGATTGACGGGGACTTGAATTCTAAATGAAGACTGTAGTTTTTCATGCAAACTGAGCATATCTCCATAAGGCAAGGGGACCCTTTGAACCGTTGTTGTCTTCCACCATAAAGGAACCCCAATAAGGAGCATCACAACTGCGTAGCTCACAGCCGTCCAAATCGTCCATTTTGCTACATTTAGTCAAAAATTAACAAGAAAAAAAGCATTTTTAACTTCAAGTTCTCGAAACAAAAAGTAAACCGGTTTTAAAGTATGAAAAATGTACTATTTCCTTACGACTTTCATCCTTGGAAGATTCCCTACTCTCCTCGCTCTTCGATCCTTCTTTTTTCGCCATTTATTTCCAATTTTTAGAAAGTAACTTTCGGTATTTCGAAATAAAACTAATTAATTACGAAATTTCAGAAAAAACAAACATCCACAAAAATTACTCCGATTTGGTTCCCGCATTCTGAATTTCCCGGATCCCCATTTTCACGAATGAGCAAAATAAAATAATTCTCAAAAATCCTTCCAACTTTTTCATGCATTTTTTTACAAACCCCGAAAACTTGTCTTTTTTTCATAAATCTTTTTCAAAATTTCGAAATAAACGAAGAGAATGAATTCAAATTTAAAAAATCCCCTTGCATTGTCAAACCTAAAAGGTAACTTTCCCTAAATCCTCGCCCATATGCCGCGGCGCGGCTTATATATAAAGATTTTTTGACGCATGTTTAACATGCATAGGATGATAGGCGTGCGGTGTAATTAACGAGGGCGGTCTATGTACGAGGATTCAGAGTAATCATTCATAGTCATAGTTAAACAATGTTTTAAACAGAGTAGAATTTATAAAGTTTTAAAAAAGCTTTGTAAATTTTTCAAAAAAAAAAACATTCGAAAAGTTTAAAAGTCCAAAAAAAAGTGAGGATTTGATATATGAAATGACACAAAATACTGAACTATGTAAAGGACGTGTGATTTTAATGTTGTAAGATAAAAAAAAAAGATGGATAAATGTGTATGAATGAGTCTGCAAGATAGACTGATGCTGCAGACACTCTGCAAATTCTGTAATAAAACGCATTGTTTACTAACAACTACTAATGCAATGGCTGACCGTGCCATGAAATAAATGGCAAAAAGGTTCGATTCTGTGACGACGCTCGAGTCCTATACTCAAATGTGAGTAAGTTGTACTAAATGCATTTGTAGATTTCCGGTAACATACATCATCGTGCCAAGTTAGGCGACTAAGTTTCAGGAAAACAGTTTATTCAACGCGATATGTCGCTGGAACTTGCAATGCCTAAATGATAGCGAAATGGCAATATTTAACATGATCTAACACTTCTTTGTGCTGCAGTAAATGTAGGTTCTGATGAGTCTTTCCCAGGTACAATTTAAAGCTTTAGAAATAAAGTTATAAAAGCTTCTTTGCTTTATTTGGACCAAATTCCCAAAAATGAACCCAATTTTAAGCTCAGATATCGGTTACGCCGATTTTAAAAATATTCTAGAAGACATTAAGACATTGGCTGTAGCGTTTAGCCTGTTTAATGACGAGGTTAAGCAGAAACTGGGTAAAAATATTATGCAAAACCATCAAATGATTTTGAAGAAGCTATATAGCTTTTTTTAAGAATAAAGATAACAATTTTTAACGAAAGGTCTAAGGTTTTTGGATACCCAGAAGTTATTTCAAACCTTGAGCATATCAGCGTCTCCAAGTGAGATTGAAGCGTTGCAGACTAAACTCCGCTTATCGGATCATAATCATCCGAAGGACTTATCATCGTACATCCCTTCACCTCGACATTGCGATCTATCAAGGGTTGTTTCAACAAATAATAATTTGATAAGCGCAGACTTATCCAACTTTCCATCCACGTCCTTTCAACTTCCTGCTAACTACCAGTTCCATGAACCATCCCCTTCTAAACAGATTTACTACCAAATTCTACCCGAGTACTCTGGAGAAAAATTAGAAATCGTCCTACCACCGGCTAAGTGTATTTTATCAAAATTATTTTCAAGCGTTTTCATGCAATATTCAGCGTCATTTAGGTTTCCAATTGGATGCATATGCTGCATCATATTTTTTTTTATACATCTCGTGCTCGTCACATTTTATTGCAGATCAAGCAAACATCCTTCCGCATCCACCCCCTTTGTCATCTTCATTTCCACCAATACAACAACCACAACACTCGTCAACTTTGACCTCGGCTGAGGCTGAACATGTCATTGCGGAAGTTCACGAAGACCCCGAGAAATCATCAACCAGACCACGTAAAAATGGTCATATACCCTTAGAATTAAGAACTGAATCTAGGATAGGAATGAGGAACAAATCAATGCTCGAGTTTCATATAAGTATGCATTTTTTTTAGGTAAAAAACGAGTAAAAAAGATAAAGCCAAAGATACTCCCATCATTATCTGCAACTGGCCTGGAAGACCAGTCAAATAATTCCAATTCCAGTACAGATCATCCCATACAATGCGAGATCTGCGGAAAGTTTCTAAACGGTACGCTGCCTATGAAGAGGCACATGCAAACGCATACCACTACCCGGCTGCATACTTGTACCGATTGCGGAAAAAGTTTCCAACGGGGGTACACTTTTGTTCACATATTTGCCGTTAATATGGGGTCAAAACTAGGGGAAAAACACTAATAAATTGTATATTTTTTTCATATTAAATGTAGGTTTCATCTAAAAACGCATAGGATGATTCATACAGGAGAGAAAAAACATCAGTGTCGTTTTTGTGGGAGGCTATTTCTACTTCCGAAGGATTTAACCTGCCATGAGAGGACACATACTGGGGAAAAACCTTTTAAATGTGATAATTGTGATAGATGTTTTACTTTAAATAGTCATTTGAAAATGCATGCGAGAACTCATACTGGAGAAAAGCCTTATAAATGTGATCATTGCGAGAAATGCTTCACACAGTCGAATAGTCTAAGAGTTCATAAGAATAAGATGCATAATAATGTGACTGTTCTTAATACTGATGAATCTGAAACTGTAACTACAAACAGGCCCGGTTTAAGGTCATAGTATGATAAGTTCTATAATATGTTCAGGCACGTACTAAATAATAAATCCTGTGGTCAACAAAGACTACATTTTAGTTAGTAAACTGTCTCGGCAACATTTTACAAGACATTTAATCCGACATAATTACATGGCAAAATAAATTAAAGCTGAAAATGTAGTTTTGAATCCATAATTGAACGAGTAACAACATTTATTGTAATAGTCCACGCATATCTTTCAGCTAGTCAACAGAAAAGGTACAATTGCATAAGCCTAATTTCTATCTTGCTCTTCCTCCTTGTTATTTTTCTATAAATAAATTAACAACGATATTACGTGGGAAGTTAAAGCTTCGCCTAGCTACGATAGTCTTAGCGTGTGAAAGGGCTTGGAGTTTCACTTAAAAAACGTTATGACACATTTTGTGTACGGTAAAGAGCACGATAACCTACAGCGTATTACTACAATGACAATAAAGATGAAGGGTCTAATCTTATATGAAAATGGACGAGATACTCAGCATTAGCCCGTTGTACACTTATAGCAAAAGGGGCTGTGGGATGAAAGGTGAATGCTACTAATCGCCGACCGGAAGAGGCTGTTCCTCTTGACAAAATCCCAGCATGAATTTGAAACTTATAAACACCAGAGTCGCGGCCATAAAATCTGTATAAAAAAAGACTATGCGTTCAATTTACTTAAGAAAACTTTCAATTTAAGAATTACAAATGAACTAATAAAAACCGGTACACTTTACCTTATTGGAATTTCTCCACAAGCTTTCGGCCTTTCCATCGCAGATACTCTGTGATCATCATATGAAAATAGCGATTGATCGAGATACGGCGAGGCACTGTACGACTGTGAACTGATGGGAAGTTGTGCTAAAATCCGTTTCGTTGCTTCAACAGGTCCACCAAACCGAGCACTTGTTATTGTCTGTCTAAACTTTTGATGAATTTGTCTACAGAATACAAGATAATTTATATTCTAACACCATATCACTTACAAATGTTCATATCTTTAACGAAAACAAGCATTTCACTTACTTGGCAAATATGTTATTCGAAGGCGAGGATGAATACCTAGCATCCATAGTCAAATTATTATTCCTAAAATTATCCGAGAAATTCTCAAAAAAATCAACTAATAGTTCCGTCGAATTTTCAAAAACAGCTAATATCTCCGTGGATGTAATGCAATAAATCACAAATAGGCAATGTTGCGCATTAGGTTCTGCACTCCTTAACGTTACAACTTCTTCACTAGAATATTTTAGCAGTAAATGATCCTCGTCCAATAGCTGCATTTTCCATATCCGAAGTTTCATAAGCTGATTGTAGTATTGAAAAAATCTCCCCAGGTCAGAAAGGTCAGGATTACTAAGGTCATTTGCAGCGTTGTGAGCCCTTCGAAATAAATATGAGAGAAGCCTTTGCTTCAAAGAGTTCATGAATGCTTCCTCCTTAGCCTTAGTTCTAAGAAAGTTTGGAACGGCTGTAAATAGAATAAATTGCACTTTAACTAATTTTTAAACATAAATAAATAAATAATTTTAAAAGCACTCCTACCAGCCATTAACAATTCATCATCTTCATAACAAAACCTTCCCAAAGTTCGTACCGGCCACAATTCACCATTCTCCACGTGAAGAATACTAATAGTTTGATGCTGGACGGATAAAACGGCCAGCGTATTATTGTAAAGATAAAGTCCTTGATTATGGGAAAGAAATATTTTGTCAGTTTTGAAAGTTTTTGAAGATGTCAAAACGCCATGTTCAATGTCCACAATATGTATAGTATAGTCTTCCAAAGGGAATCGGGGATTCGGATCCACAGATTCATTATTTCGAAACGTATCGTGAAAACTAGGCTGCGAGTAGTCATCCTGAAGGTACGTCGCAGATCCAACAATCATATAGCGAAAATCTTCCGTAAAAAGCGAACACTCTCGGTTTAACTGTTCTCCCTGAGGAGCTACGCTTATCCTAAACTTTAACTTGAAGAAAGCATCAAATATCTTCCTCCTAATTTCCTGACACTGAGGGTCTTTATCTTCTGAGCTAATATTGTCCACAAACCCTCGAGTATACGGGTCTACCTTCCCCTTTCTTTCACTCGAGCTTTTGGATTTCTGTAAATAAACCATCATTCTAGATATACAAGATTTAACAGTCCAAAATCATAGTTTTAAAAACTAAATACAGACCTTTTCAGGAGGTGGTTTACCGGAACTGGGTTTCTTATCTGGAGAAAACCATTCCGGACCTAGTCCAATAAACAGGTCATTCGCTGCTTGAGGTCCTTGAAAGTAGTAAACTTCGACGGAAGTCTGGTCAGCCGAAAAGGCAATGAAATGCTTTCCATCCGGTGTGAACTTCCTCAAAAAACAAGGAGGCTTATCCACATGTGTCACGGTGAAATTAGGAAACACACTTTGTTGCATCGACCTCTGTAAATACTTTTCTGTCCCTCCGCGTCGCCCAAAATCTCCCCATATCTCTCGACCAGCTAGTCTAATAACTATATTTTGTCCGGATATTTCCCTCGCCCTTAGACCTTCTTTTAAAGGGTTTGTACTATCCGGGTAGATTACAGGACTTCGAATATATTTTGGAAAGTCCATGTCACGTCACGTCACGTCACGGAACTGTAGAAAGATAAACCATTCATTATTTAACGTACACAACCTACTGTATTTAATGCCAACACCTTGATTTCTGTATTTTGTAGGTTCTAAATTATAAATTATACGTTTTTATACCTTTTTAATTGATCTTGATCAAAATTCCAAACTCTAGGAAATATTTCCTACCGATATCTACAAAAAACAAGCCTGTAAATACCCAAAATCAGACCCATAATTACGCTTATCATGTCTTCAAAAGATAACCAAAGTTTGTACCCTTTTTACCTCAATTTACAGCCTTTCCTATCCAAAATCCTGTCAGAAATTGAAATAGTTTTTAACCTCTTTTAAGGACCAGATTCTGCTCAGATCTTGCTTTCAGGCTGCCCTTGATGAAACCTTGAACAGTTATACATAATTATGAGCCTTTAATTCCTCAATTTTAGCTATTTTAAATGGTAAATTGTCAATAAAAATAGAAATAACTGCTACATTTCTAAAATTTGAGGACGTTTTTCTAGAAAAAAGAGATAGCTCTACTTTTGAACCCCGTTTCCCACTTCCTCTACTTTAATGGTAAACAAACAAACACAAACACACGTCGGACAAAAATACTTCAGCAGATTTTTCTACATTTTTTGGCTAGTTCTTTTGATTTGTAATTAATTGTAATTAATTACTTTCTTAATTAAAACTCGGTAATTGCATCCGGGTTTTTAACCTACACAAGGTGTATTCTTTGTAACTTTCAGTCAATTGTGTAATCAAACTCTGCATATTTTGTAATCCCTTCCCTAATCCCTACTCCTAAACTTTGGTAAATCCCGTTAAACGACGCGTATTCTGAGGTTCCGTTAAAATTAAATGAAGGGATTATTAGAAAACAAAGAATAAATGTAATCCGCGATCGCAAGACGCTGCGATGTACTGATTAAATTTTTTCTAATCTTACAGGGCTGTAGGCTGTAGGCTGTAGCTGCTGCTGCTGCAAGGTGTACAACGAACGGTCACTAGGTCACCCCTTTTGGAGAAGTCAAAAGCTAGGTTCCTGCTTATCTGCGTCCGGCTTATCTGCGTCCGGCTTATCTGTCTGTGGTACTTAACGTTTAGCAACAATGCCACCAGTGCTGACAGTACAGACGAGGGGGAAAGGGACGGTTACGTTTGCTCCATTACCACCACCAAATCCAAGAAACCGTTCAAGAATCGAAACTAATTTACTTCGCTTACTTGCCCGTGTCGAGGTCATGGCAATGGACACTGTAGACATTCAGAGCAATTGGAGATTAGAGAAAGTAGGTAGCACGGTGATGGTGATCAAACCGCTCAGGGTCGCTATTTAACTTAACTTAATCTCGAATGGATTTGTATTTCTAATATGCCTGCTTAATTATGTATTTCAGTACCTTGGAGCTTTGGAAGTAATGCTGAATGATTTAAGAACAGGGCCAAAGTAATTAGCAAGTTGGATTAACTTTCTAATTCATGATTGATGACCTCATTTTGATGACCTGTGACATGAAATATTGAATTTTTAAAATAATCTTTTTGCAGTCAACCAGATAGAGACACTTTGTATGAATACGGTAGACGGACAGAATTTATCAAAGGCGTACTCCATACTGCTAAACTGGTATTGAAATTAAAGCTTTCTTCTTTGCTTTAAAAAATTAGGGATTTCCGAACATTAGGGCTAATTATATTATAATATTTTCGTTTCCGACTTGTAGCCAACTCTCCAGGAGAAAGTCGTAGCATCTCAACTGATAAGTCCAGGCCCGTCGGGAAACGCTCTGGATAATAACCCTTCTATGGAAATCAAACACAGACACGCCACAAAGTACGCTGAGGAGCTTCGTAGAGAACTTATGGGGGACTCCCCCTCTTCCCATGTCGTTCAGCAAGGAACTTTACAGGATGATAGTGACGAATTGCTAAAGTATCACCATAAAATTCAAGAGCAAATTGCCGAGCATATGATAGAGCTAACTAGAAGCTTAAAAGATCAGGCAGTGTCGGCCGGACAAATAATTAAAAACGATACCGAGGTATAAAAAGGCTTTTGAAAGGTCTGCACTAAAGTTAACTTTCTACCAGAGGAATTCAATAATAAATTCTCGGCTTTCTAGGTTTTAGAGAAATCAAACAGAATGATAGATTCGAATCAATCTGCCCTCAAAATTGAATCCGAGAAATTAGCAATGTACAACAAAAGCGCGTGCAAATGTTGGGTCTGGATTCTTTTAGTCCTTGTCTGTTCCACATTCGTCAGTAAGTTTGGAAATAAGCTAGTAATAGTGGTAATAATAATTGTCTACATAAATGGGTTCTTATCTAGTTTATCGATCAAAATTACAGGTATGGTGCTATTTATGCGAATGTTCAAGAAGAGGAGGTTATAAGGACAATTTCCTCCCATCATTCATCCTCATCCTTCAGATGTGCTAAAATACAAATAATAATGTACCTGGCCTTCGACTACGTCCTGAACTTATAAATAATCCAACTACGTTTCCTTTAATGTTTTTGTTTGTATATATTTTTATTGTGAAGGAACTACACAGTAAATGTACATTATACTCGCGCGTCGTGATCAATATTCCTGTCGATAATTGTATTGACTAAAATTCAAGATTAATGCGAGGAAATACCACTAATATTCAGTACGTTTCCTATCAAAAATAGTAAAACTAAAATTCAACGCTCGAAATGTGACTTAATATAAACAGGAATAGCCTCTTTCTTAATCCTCTCTTGAACCTTCCCTTGTTCGTGCCCTTTTTTCCTAACCAAGGAATGCGGAGGGACGTTAACAGGTCGAGGATAAGGTGTCTTGTAGTGAGAAGCTGAATAAATAAATCAAACAACCCTCAATATCTTCTTAAATTAACTAATTAATTAGCCGATTAATTAACAGATTTATACCTAATTCCATCCTTGCCTGCGCCTCTTGAATACAATTAGATATCTCCTGCGGATCGGACAATGTCCGATTTTTTCGAAATAAATTCTCAGCCTCGTTTTGAATATACTTTCTTTCCGTTTCCGTTTCCAAAACCTTTCCCGACGATGCTTTCCACGTCCTCCCCAGCCGAAGGATTTGTTTGTAAAGCCTCAAAACCTGTGATCTGCTCTGCAACCCTCCCACTGACATTTCTTCTACTATTTTCTCAGTAATTTAAAGTAATTAATCGTAAATTAATCGGTAATTCAAATTCAAAACAAAAAAGTTTAATTACTTTTGAGATTTGTAAACATTGAAAACATTCGGATTCAACTTTCGCGGATGGGTTTATGCGGAGAGGAAACTAGACATTTAAATTTTTCAGGCACATGCTGTTTTTTTAATAATTGAGGTGATAAAAATGTGTTAATTACATTTACAATTACAATTAAAAGTAATCGTAATTAGGGATTATTTACAAAAAGGAATTACTTTTTGTGTAAAATGACTCGCTACGCTCGAGGGAAAGGTACTCACCAGCGAGTCGTGGGAGACTCAACGCCGTGGAAGGAATTGAAGGAAACTCCGTCAAAAGATGATTCGACTTCACAGCGATTTAAACGAGTAAATAAGGCAGAAACGGAAACGGAAGGTCAAAGTTCACCCGGTGGGGGTGGATTCCAGGGGGCTAAGAAAAAGTTTAGTAAAAGTTTCAAATCCGGAAATCCGAAGAATGGCGGAGCTAACGGTGGAGATCGATGGAGCTTTCCGAAAGGTCGGGAAGCTGGCGAGGGTCAGGAATCCGCGAATTTTATGCCCCTGGGTGGCAATCCAAATGTTAAAGGGATTGGGCAAAGTAAGGGTAACTATTTCTTGAATTAAGGCCTTATTTTGGTAATAATAACGTTGTTTTTTTTTATATTTTGCATAGGCAAGCAGGTAAAAATCATGGGGCAGTATTGGGTAGGTCCGGAAGACGCTCGGAGGCTGCAAGGTCTAGTAAAAAAGCTGAAAGCGGAAGGGCTTCCAAGGAAAGATATTGTTTCAGCGTTGCAAGGAGAGCGTAGGAAAGCAGAGAAAGCGTCTAAGCGTCGGAGGGACAAGACTTGCTTTAATTGTAGACAGTTCGGGCATGTTTTATCCGATTGTCCGAAGTCTAAAAAAGGAGGAGATGCTGATGGAGATAATGTGGGGGCTTCTTCTGATGGAGACATTTGCTTCAAATGTGGTTCTACTGAGCATACTTCGAGATTCTGCAAGAAAAAGGTGGAGAAAGGACTTGCTTTTTTTTGGTTGTTTTATTGTGATAAATACGTTTTTAATGTGTTGTTGTTGTTTGCTATTCCAGGGGGATAAATTCAGTTTTGCAAGTTGCTTCGTGTGTTCCCAGTCCGGTCATATAGCTCGACAGTGTCCCAAGAACACCAAGGGAATCTATCCAACAGGAGGTTGTTGCGATGAATGCGGATCTATTGCGCATTTAAGGAGGGATTGTCCCGATTTAGTGGGCCGGGTGGATGATGACGATAAAGCCGGCCCTGTAGTTTCCCGAATTTCAGACCCATACCTTTCCACTGAGTATGAAGAGGTTCCTGAAGAGCCTGAAGCTGCGGATGAGGACGAAAGTAACGATGTTAGTCTTTATGCGAATAAGAAGACTAAAAAATCTATTAAAAGTGGAAAAAGAAAGCTGCAACCGGAAGAAGCGGATTTACATTTAGACAGTAGTAGTAATAGTAACGAAATTAAATCAGCGGCTGTACAAGAATCCTCACTTTTGAAGCCTGCTCCAGCAGTTCCAGTAAATGTTAAAACTATTCCAGCTAAAAAGCGAGTAGTTAAGTTTTAGGTTTTAGAAGAGATTATTTTTTATGAAACTCTCGGAAATAAATATTCGGAAAATACAACACGGTAATTATATTATCCTTGTCATTTTTTATTCAAAAAATACTTACACATTACTTAAATTACGCTTAACTTTATTTTGCAGTCTATTTCAAAGTTGACTTCATTATTCTTAAGTTTATGTCTACTCTGACGAAGGGTCAATCACATACTAGAAGATTACTGAATCATTTTTATTTAGATTCCGAAGATGAGATATCTAGTAAATACACCTTACTTCAGCTTTGAAGTATAACTAAAAATATATGAGCTGCAGCTGGCCGCTGTTTTACACAAAGCTAGCTATATAGTGAATTACACCGCAACTACTTACTAGCAAGTCCAAAAATGAATAGATTTGGTTATTGAGAATGAGATGAAGCACAAGTGATGATGAATATTTCTATCATTTGTGCATGGCATCAAAAAACACTAATGCACAACCACAATATTATCAAGAAAGCGTTGATCTTTGATCTCTAAGTAAAACGACTACAGTAGTATCGTGAAAATATTTTTTAAATGTGAAATACAATACAGAGTGGGGAATTTTATTAATGTCTTAGAATTTCTCAGCGTCAGCGTCTCAAATTTTTTAGGATAAATAAAAATCTGCTACTAAGCCAATGGCTGCTGATACTAAAGAAACGGCATACTGTATAGCACTGCGACTGTAGCATGTACAGTGAACAGTTCATGGAGAATTATGGCTTAGTCCCCATCCCCAGTTTAACTTAATTTAAAATCAAAATATTTAAGACAAGATACAATGTACGATGAAGGTCTTCTTATTAATTAGACGTCCTTCCACCTCGCAGGAGATTGCTTTGCGGATTTATCATACGATAGACTACATAAGCCACGGTGGTAACAACCGCTACTCCGACCCCAGTCTTCACCCAAGGAATATTGCTATCAGGTAAGACCCCTAGCTTTCTTAGATGACTGCAAAAGGATAAACAAACATTCATAGTTTTTAGCAATCTTAAGGGTACATCAGATCAGAGAGCTAAAAAAGCATATTCGCGTGAGCTATGAAGGTAGGTTAGGTCGGTGGACCTTAGATTATACGTAAATCTAAGAAGTTTAGTTACTATTCGAAGGAAAATGGATGCAGTTATTGGCATGCAATGTCAAGAAGCTGGGGAAATAATCTAAGCAAAGAGCTAGCCCAAAAGCGTCTAATCATTCTAACGAAATGTATTCATAAAATCCAACCTGTTTTTATAAAACATCATCCAGGCCGCTTGGAAACGACTATAAAAATAATAATCCTATGTTCACTATATATTGCCATTTGAGTTTACCAACATTCATTTCCTGCCGATGGCAATACAGCCATTGTGCATTTCCAAGTTGTTTTAAAACTAACACGAGCTATATTTAATTTGAAAACTTACGGAAATGCGGCCATAGTGGCAAGCTTGATGTAAATCTCTTTGTTCACTTTATCCACGCAAGAGAAAGTGTGAGGAGGGGATAATTTGTACTTGACACAAAATGAACTTGGCTGAAGAATGTAGTCTTGCATAACCTCGCCGCGATCTGACTTATTTCCTACAATAAGCACTGGAATTTTCAGTGTAGCGTAGTAATTCTGTTAATAAAAGTCAAGAATTAGTTCACGAATTGCATAAAAACTCTATTAATGAAACTTCCGGAGAAACAAATAGCGTACCAGATAAGTGCGGGCGACAAATTCGAACGACTTGGGATCTGAAGCGTCATAAACTAGGCATGCCACATCGCAAAGAATCTCCGACGGAGGGAGAAAGTCCACGACCCGATTTAGATCAATATCTTGCATAACTAGATACTTCTCTTGCCCATATACTTGAACCATATTGACGACAAATTTAGGCATATCCTCCCCAGATATGCCTAATTTCTCTGTTTGCTCAAGCGTTCTACCAATCAGACCCTGACATAATGTTGTCTTTCCACTATTCTTGGCTCCGATTACATGGCATCTGTACACGTTTCTTGTGGACTGCTTTTTTGCTAGGTCCAACCTTTTCTCTCTCGTAACTATCATGAATGATAACCAATATACGTTTCACCAAAGAACTAAATACATCATCTACATCTAAAGATTCAGTAAATCCTACCATTTATCGCTTCGGTTTGACTCTTTTCCTCATTAATTGGATACCCTAGATAAGCCATATATTCCATCGTCCTATTTACATCAAGTAATGTTGTTAAAACCCATTGGCAGATAAAGCCGGAATAGGTTAGCCATCCCTTCTCATTTGTCTGCACACCCAGAAACATTTGCTTTCCCCAAGGAATATTAGGACAGACGGCAAATAGGTTCATCAACTCTTCCGGACTGAGAGCACGATCACGGTCCTTGTCATGCTTCACAAACATTGATGTGAAAAAGTCAAATCCAATCTGGTTTAACTCTGTTGTACATCCCTGGGATACATTTAATCTGTAATGTATTATAATGAGACCAGTTAGGTTATGATTACTGTAGAAAGGATCAATCACCATTCGGTATAAACAAGCATTAAGTCAATACATTAAAACTAATCTAATACACAACTATATCCGAAGATAAAGCTGATAAGTTATAGTAAAATATCATTTATCTATAATCTTTCCCAACTCAAAAAACCGCGACCCCGATGCGTCATTGCAACTTCGTAATAACTAAACCCACAAGGGTAAATTAGTATGATAATGTAGCAATTATCATGGCCTTCAACATAAAAAAGAAATTAATATTTACATGATGAGGATGAGACAGCCTTGCTTGTTGCTTCAGGGTTGAGAAATACACTTTCCTCAATATTAATTAAACACAAAAAGTACTTTTAAACTTACAAAGGGCACAAGTAGTCGTTACAGACAGTAAGTTCGTCATTATAGCCAAATTTTCTTAATGCCGTCCATGTAGTCTCATGTTTGCCTCTTTGAATAAAGAGGGTGTGCAATACGTGAAAACCTATTAACACAATAAAAAGTAAGGAATAATGTCTCAATAATTGTTAGTAAAAATAATCAGTAGCAAGGCTTGACCACAATGAATTGAATATACGATGCAATTATTACAACACTTACCAGATAGAGTTATGCCATTATTAAAAACTCCATCTTGACAGTTTCTCTGAATGATAGTTTTGACAGAATCTAGAGCTTGGGGTTGAAGGGGAGCGTCATAACAAAACTTTTGAAACGCATACATTTCCATATCATCTAACAAACCGTCGTTATTTACGTCACAGATTCGGAATATCCTCTCTAATGCTCGTTTGCATTTTTCTGTTAGCTATAATTTAAAGCACACTTTATTAGCTTTAAGCATGAGAAAGATACGCAAGCAATACTTGTAAAAGGCTCACCATTTTTTTATCAGAACTATAAAGTGGGGCCGTAGGATGTAATACTGCTTTTTGTGCGTAATAGAACAGTTCTGAAATATTCCGTAGAGTTTTTGCCGAGCATTCAATACACGTCTCAATTTCAGAATATTCGTTCATCAAAGGGACTACGATCTGTAACAAAATGAAATAATAATAATCACCAAAAGATTCCAAAAAACCGACGCTTCCAATTTCAACACTAAACAAACCAGCAACTTACTTCCATCGTCGTGTAATCGACAAGGTCAATTTTATTCCCTACTAAAATAATAGGAACTTTATGACTCTCTCCCAAAGTTTGCCTAATGATGGGAAGCCAATAAGTACTAATTTTATCGATCGTATCGTCCTGGTTGACATCATAAACAACGCAAATGACATGTGCTTTTAGAATTTCTTCCGTCAACTCTGTCTCTGATTGTTCTTGAGCTGCAAAAATAGTAACGTTAACACATTTCCCAACAAATCACATCTCCCTTTCGAGAATTCCCATATTTAACTATTTTGTACCAGAAAAGTCCACAATATTTGTGGGGACAAGTTCGGGCGTGACATCGGCAGGTATGGTGATTTCCTCAGATTTAGCTGGAACGTCTAGAGCAAACTCTTCAGACACTAAGGACAATATAACCGAAGTTTTTCCAACCCCTTTTTCCCCAACCAAGAGAATTCTAACGTCTCGGCGGACTTGACTCCGAAAGTACATTTCTTCCGCTTGCCTATACTCTCGGTCGCTTATTACGGGAGTTGTGACCAACATTTCACTCACAAGGTTTTAATTCGTCTGCAATAAAATATAAAATCACAAAATCTTTAAAAACACTTCAGTTTAATCAGTTTCCTAGAATATTCAAAACCCATCAGTCAGTATTTTACAATGTGAATCCAACCCCAGCCCCACCCACCTTAAATCCCAATTAATTCCCAACTACTTCCTTCACCCTGCCTAACAAAACAAACTAATTACCAATTACCAATTACTTTAATAAGTACAAACCCAACCTGGATAAAAAAAATCAGCACTGCCTACTGCCTTTAATATATCTCAATTCTTTCTAAAACAAAAACAGCCCCATCACCATCACATGCGGTGGATCTCCCTACCTAATCTCAGCTACCTTTACAAAGTTACATACTTGTACAACTTACAATTTAGAATTACATGAATCTCTTCCAGCAACTCTGTACCTCTTTTGTTATTCAATCCAACGAAACTACTGAAAAAGGCTGAGAAATTATAAAATCTCCTTGAGAACAGATTTTTATGGGTTTCAAATTTCAAATTTCAATCCAATTCCACTTTCAGCGACAGCAATAAATCAATAAATCACCAGCGTCTTCGTGTTTATGATGAGATCGAACAAAAAAAAGGCACTTCCACTCTCCAAAAAGCGCCGGTTACTGAAATACTGATGATCACTTTTCACTGACACTGACACTGATAATAACAATTATGAACTGTTTCCTTTTTTCAAAATTTTTGATTCCAGTCGAAAAAAACCTGCAAAACGTAAAAAAAACTCACATTTCAAATTTTCAAATTTCAATACAGTCTTGACTCTTGATGATTTAAAAAAAAAACATTTAAATTCTTCTAAATTAAATTCTTACCCGTCTTAAAAAGTCCGAAACGGAAACGGAAACCCCGAATCCTAACTTTTTCAGCTGCAGAATCCGGTTTTTTAGAGACGTTAAACTCGTTCGTTGAGATTTTAAGTGAGGAAATCCAGTTTCATTCAACTCGATTTTGAGGTTTGGCTTTTTTGCCCGGTTACATCAGCGATCAGCCAGAGTAATTTACTCCTTAAGCATTGAAGGAAGCTGGACACAAAGTTGAACAACTTTTTATGTTTTTATTTTAGCCTGTTAAAAAGCTCAAAGTTTGTGTGTGTGTTGAGCATTTGAGGCTTTTATTTAATGGAGCGTTGAGTAAAGGTTGATCCGTTGATCCTTCATAGCTTGATTGGGTTGGATTTTGGATTTGGAAGTTAAAAACTGGATGTTATGTTATGAGAATAAAAAGAATGTGTAGATTGGGCGAGATCTGAGGATGTTTTGGGTTGAGTAGATGGCAGGCTATGTAGTACGGAAAGATCAAAACTAACTTGCTATAAATCATGGATTTTTACTTCCATTTCCATTTATTTGCTTTGTTTTTTTTTAGACATGATTTCATCTTTTGAAGTTTGTAAATTGGTTGATTTCATTTGGTAATTGGAGCAAATGTTTGGAATCATGCTTTTACTGGAGAAAGAATGCTGTGTGGAAGGAAGGTGTAGAAATATGGATTTTTGATGTAATTTTGGCTGGAATGGATCATGTATGATCCTGATTTACATGTATGATTTTTGGCTTTTATCGTTTTTAAATTCAAAATTACAGAGTACTACGGATTTAGATTTAGATGCAGAATACTGTGAAGGTTAGGTGCTAAAAGAAAGTACGGATGGAACATAATTCCACAGTTGTAACGGTTTTGGTATGCATTAAGGTAATAGTATATATGGTTTATATACGCCAGTTAGTTTATAAAAAGGTAGGCATGATTCAGAGAAGGTTAAGCGGTGAAAGTAGATTTCGGTACTGCACTGTTTGTTGGGTATTTTGGCTCTGCTCTGCTTATTATTTAACTTGCAAGCATAGGCGCAACCACGGTTTTAGGGCAGTGGGTACATTTTTGAGAATGAAAAAATTTCGCATTTGATAAATCGG
>JAQFZX010002075.1:0-22120 GCA_034682405.1 Hydroisotoma schaefferi | reverse complement strand
GTACAAATACCTCTTGGGAGTTTTTATACACTGAATGTTTTTTATTCTCCAGAGCTCATCTCATTCTTGACTTTTATCTCTCAAAGAGAGGAAGTTGGGCTTTTCATAGGTTTTTTTTTATATCCAAGAAGTGCATGTCTATGCATACTTTATCCTTTATAACATTCAACTACTGCGGCCCTGTCATGTATATTTGAGATGGACTTGAGAGAGCTTTCTTGATTTTTGGTATAAATTTCCAAAACAAAAAATGTTTACATTTGTTGTCTTTAATTAGCACTCAAGTGCCACTGACTTTGAGGTTGAATGAGGCTATTTCAAGTTGATTTGATGTAGCCCTAGAGTGCAACTGTTAATTAGTCATAATTACCTGAATGTTTGCTACCTTGAACAAACCTAATTATTATTAGCTGGGAGCCAGTTAGTTACTTGTGAGAAATATCATTATTATTGACAGTAGCCTATCTCTATCTTCTAACGACAGAAGGAATTCTACAGCAGTAGTGAGTAATGCAATGGAATATAATCACAATCAGTCAGTGCGAAATTAAATTTAACGAGATGCCTAATAAGACATGCTACATAAATCTGATCCTTTAGTCAGCACAACTGAAAGAGTAAGTACTTAATAAAATTATAAATTGTTGTAAGGCTTTTCTAGTAGTAGTAAGCACAAAAAAGTAAGGTCATTCTGAACTGTAGTATGTCGTAGTATTATTCTAGAAGAGAGGCTCTTCGCTGCTAATAGCTAGATACCTAATGTAGCGTACTTCATTGCACTTGCACAGGTAGTGCGACTACCTCTTTATAACAAGGCATTCTTTCTATCCCTATTATACAATATCATCATCATCAATGCCTAGTTAAGTCCCTCAGTTTCTAACGCACTTTTCACTTTCGACCACCTTCCACCTGCCTCTACTTTTAGTTCCTGAAGTTGCCAAACTCGGATTTAAAATTTGCTTCCTTGGAAAGTGGATGCGGAATCGTAAAAATTCCCCATCCGTTCCAGCCAATTTTTTCTCCGACCATTTTCAAAGGTGTCAACTAGGTTTTTGAGGTTGGATGGCTGGCATTGTCAAGGAACCGGCATGCCTTTGCCTTTTTACAACCTTCTCACTGTCTCACTACCATCCTCAGCATCACTATTTACTACAACTGTCCCTACTACTACTGCTAAACCCTAATGCTATCTGATTCACCTTCATAAAAAATAGGTTATGCACTGGTAATATTCCATTCTATTCCACCTTTCCGTCTATGAGTATTCATGTAGGCATGTGGATCTTCTTTGAGTTTAGTCAGAGCAATGTTAACGTGAGACCGTGGCAAACAGCGATAGAAGGTATGCTAAAGTGTAGCTAAGAAGTGCCTTTGTAATGAGGTTGATGCTTGATTTGATGGTGCTTAGTTAGTAAAAGTTTTACTAATTTAACTTGTATCGAGTCCTTCTACCACTCAATCCTCATATCGTAAAGTAAATCCTAACTGATTCATTACTCAAGGTTCTTAAAGACCACATTTTTGGTAGGCAAAAGTATCACTTTACAGTTTCTGTATGGAATTTTTTGTTGGCTGCACTCAAGTTAGGAGTTTTGGTGGCGTTTGCACAATGATATCTGAAACTTAGGCCAAATCCAAGCACCTTCCTCTCCTTTACTTAATACTGTTGGCTACAGTTGTCTTTTTGACTTTTCTTGGATTTATATGCATAAAAAGCGTTATTTTGTTTTTTGTTCTTAGAGCCGAGCAGACAGAAATGTATTTTAGGTATTTGTTAAAAGAACCTATTTACAAGTTTAATTACTCTATTGGCAAGCCTTTAATACCCGAGCTGCTGTGCTAAGCTGGAAGGAATGTAGTTTTTAGGCAGTGCTTATACCAATATCGGATTTGAAATGTATTTGTTGTCTTCCAAGATGCATATCTCAGGGTGCGTACATTGTCGTTAGAATTTTTTAACACCATTATCTTCTCGGATTGAAGCCAAAAATTTATTAAGAAGCAGCTGCATTCATTGTACTTTCTGCAGTGCTATTTAAGAAATAGTATGGAAAGAAAACTGACAGTACAGTTCTTTTTTGGAAGTTGATAGTTGATGTTACCTCATTTGTAAATCGATACCTAAGAAAATCAAGGAAGGAATACCTAAAGGAACAGAGGAGAGTGACAAATGCATGTCTTTTTCTGCACACTTGTGTATTTTTCACTCTGTCAAGTAGATTTAAATCCAGTTAATACCACAAAGTAAATTAGTATACGCAAAATCATTTAAAAATCCATGCTTAGAAATTCCTCGCTGGAATAATTTAACACTAAGCTCAATCTTATAAACTCTTTTGTACTAATTTGCTTATCTTAATGGGCACGTTGTGGCATATTTCAACCCTGAAGTACAGGGTACAGTCACAGTACACATTACTTACATTGGCGATGAACTACACGTAGACGTAGACTAGACAGTTACTTTTGTTATTGAAAAATATGAGCCTCTTTCAACCCTCTTACGTACCATCAAGTCATGTCTGGCCTGCTCTTGGCAACTCTATTCTAAGAAAAAGTTTTTATTGAATCTTTTATTAAGGCTAAATTACAAAGTATTCAGATTGAATTAAATTAACGCATGTTAATTGATTAATGAAAAGAAGTTTGGAATTAGAACAACGAAGCATGTGTCATGCCTCTGTAAAGGACATATTATGAGACCAAGTCAGGCTCGGTCATTCAATGATCATTATCAGTTTACCGGTTTTGCTTATCAATAGTACATCGTAGCAAATGTAAAATTCCTATAAAATCGTAGTCGATATGACAAATGGCCAACTTGAGGATTTATTCAGGGCTTAACTTCCTCTTTGTACTATCTACCTCCCTGCGTGACCGATGCCTTATAAAGATGTTGACTTATGCATCTGATTTTGTTTTGTCTTGTTCAATTTTACGCTCGTCGACTAACATTATGGGTTATTAAAAAGAATACAACGTAAGAGTTTTCATTGTAAGAAATGTATGAAATAAGAATGCTGTTGATATGGGCTAAAGTTAAAAGATGTATGGGCATGGGTATCAACGTAGTGGATTGTACGTATACAACTTAGAATAGCCGATTGGATTGTTCAAAATCCTGTTGAGTTGCATTATTCGATCCATTCTTGCTAATTTGCATAACCATGCATGTGGGAAGTATGGCATGCAATAGAAGTAAGTAGTAGTTTTAGGGTGGTCAGACAAAGGTAATGATGTGGTATAATGGGAGTTCAATAGTTAATTTGACACCTGGGGAAATTAATTAGAATCCTTTTGTGATCGGATAAAAACCCGCAAACGAATTAACTGTAGCGAAAAGGCCAAATGAAAACAATTTTTTTCAATCATCTCAAAAATGCATTCCTATTTTGAAGTTTTGTGTCTTTATTCCCGTAGAACGTACTAAACGGTTTGGTATGTAGAGAAGGTAGAATCTATGCGTATTTTGCTGCAAGTCATTGGTAGGAGGAATGAATGCTCAGACGGTGATAAAATCCGCCCACGCGTAATTTAATTGCTCGATGAGCTGCATCGATCTAATTTGCATGTTTGGCCAAGGTTTCTCACATCACAGAACACACCAAACGTGTGCTGAGAATGGAGATGGATAGAAGGGTGTCCTCACTGCTTTTATATATAGTTATTTTGATAGTTTGCTGAATGTAATCAGCCTTTCTGTGATGTGCATTACTCAAACATTCCTATGAATTAATTTACATCTAGCAATCTATCCGTGGGTACTTTACTTTATGCGGTTGCTGGTTAGAATCTACAGGGAATACATGTCTGTTCGATGCTTGGAAAGGCGTAGAAGTCAATAGTCAGTCTGAGTGGTAGTGATAGTTTGGGAGAGGAGTGGGTGTTAAGCAAGGAGATTAATTCCTTGAAATTGCATGACCATACTGACATTAAAAGCCAATGCAAACAAAGTACGTGTATACATGTGGGCATTGGCAATTGCAGTTTTGACTATGTATGTAAAAAGGAAGGAACGTCAAATATGCAGTGCAACATCTGGCCTTTGTCATTATATGAACTTTTTTGGATTTAAAATGAATCATAGAGAAGTCTGATGAATGACCAATTCAAAATCTTGGGATGTGTAATCGAATCTGCAAACAGCGGAGTTGTGTAGCTTTACAGTGACAGTAGATAACTTAAATTCTTAACATACTGAGAGTTTTGATGCTTTACTACAGTCACAGTGAGTCAAAGTAAAGTGCAGCCTAATGTGGACTGCAAAATGTCATGCTTTTGGAAGATTTGAGAAATTTACAGTTTCATCACTGAAAAATCAATCTATGGATTTTTCGCGTGGAATGATTTGTAGATACGGGGAATAAAATTTATTCGTGGAAACAAAAATCCATTTGTAGAGAGGCAATGCAATCATTAGGCACCCAAGTGTGTGACTAGGTAGGTCTTGGGATGACAAATAAATGTAATATTTTTATGACACAATTTGGTCAGTTCCTTATTTGATTCTTAACGCAAAACGTTAAACTCAATAATTTGTTGAACAGAAAAATAAATACAACAAGCAATAGATGAGCCGATTATATTATGGAGCTTTCTAAGGCTAAAAGTATCTGAAATCTGAACGCACTCCAAAAGTTTGTTTTGGTAAATTTTGAAATTAAGAGATTCACCTGTAGAGGCATTTTTTTCTATTAACATTAAACAAAGAAAAAAGCTGCCTAAAGTATTGCAACTATCTCCACATTTATCAAAAAAGGGTTGTCATCTTTCCCATTTATAAGTAAAAAGTACACCCGTTGGCTGGCTAATGATCTTTGAAACGACCGACAGGAAGAAAATTAATGTGTTTTTGCAAAAAGTGCCGACATTCAAAACAACATATTTCTCCATTTGCCATTTTTATCTTCCCTTCCCTTTACACTTTACAACATTAGCTAGCTCCTACACTAAAACTTTCTCCAGGTTAAAACCAACCTGAACTCCTGCATGCTAAAAATCGCTTTAACTTCTTCCATCGTCTCCGACCAGAATTCATAACTTTCATTATTTTATTACTTATCATCCCAAAAGTAATTTTGAAGGTTTAATGGATCCGTCACAGTCAGTGTCTCCTAGACCCACCGGGAAGAAAAGGCATGATGTATTTCTCCGAATAATAATTTACCCCTTTCATGCAGTAGATGCTAGTAGATAATAAAAACCCGAATATGACGAGTATGCAAACTTAATTCCATACATTACATGAATCTTTCATTATTCCTAACGTCAAAGATTTAATTTCATTGGGTTATTACTCGCAAAGCCACAAATAATTTTATTGGATTTCTCGCATAAGAAACCAAGACGGAAGGAAGTTGTTGAAATAGAGTGAAAATAAAAAAGGTTGGGTGATATTTTTAGATCTGGTCTGTGTATATATTTCACGAAGGACGGATGCTGCTGTATATTTTCAGTTTAAAACCTGAGCACCACGGTGGTGCACAGTAAGCTTTTTTGCAGTTTTAAAGAGAGAGTTAGGTGTACGCTATGTAGTCACTCTTTTATTATAACTTCATGTGAATATATTCACTGAGAGCTGGTACGTTGAGTCTTATAGAAATACGTTTCATTTATCCATAATCATCAGCTTCATCAACCTCATCCTCCTTCGTTCGTTGGTTGAGCTGAGGTTCTTACTTTTAAAAAGAGTTGAGTCAGTTTTCGAATCGAGTTTTTAGCTAAGTAAACTCCCGAGCTTGCTCGTACCACATAGATGTACGTATAGTATAGTAGTAAATGATGTAATGCAAACAGAGTCTTCAGAATAACTTTGGCCAACTAGTTTCGTAGCCAAAATCAACTTGGAAAAGTAAAAAAGTGTAATCTAAGCAAATCCTCTTTCTCAGCTTTGCTGCTTATTTCTATGTAGAAGAAGACCCAGAGAGAGAGAGAGAGAGCAAATGATTTACTGGGTACAATATTAATAGTCGTTTTGTACACTGACACATTTTAATTTTGTTTGGAAAATTATTGCCAGATAACAAAGAAAGCATTTTGTGGGCTATTTTCATTCATTCATAGTAAAGGATACATTTGCTTCAAAAGTAGAGCAATAGAAAATAGCGTAGGTGGTAACATTGTGCAATTCTTGAAATGTCGTATACGTTTGTGCATTCCGTGTAAAAATTAAATCAATTAACTAAACTGTCTGTGTAAACTAATGCAGATACTTTTTTGCAAAACTTTACCCGAAGTTTTAAACCTTAAATTATATACAGCCACCACAAACTCGTAGTTAGCTAATTTTAGTGTTAAATACACCTAATTAAATGTCTGTGAAACAGTGTTCAAAAAGTTTCACCAGGGCTATTTAAACAACCGATAGTTGATTGTGGTGAACCAACTCATTGACTAATCTTGACTTGAAGCAGAGTTCCATCTTCTCAGTTTTGAAATCCATACATTTCTAACCGCAAATTCCTCTCCTGTGTTAGTTTTCAGCATGTCAAATCCGACTGTTTGAAGCCTCTACTATCTTGGTGTAATATAAACACACAGGGTCGGGTCCTGTTGTATTTAGCATGGAGTATGTAACATGTAACTTGGTAAAAAATACTTATTTGAGGAAGTACTTGTCATTGGCTTAGGGTTGGTTTACAACACACAATCACAAAAACTCTTTACTAGGCCATTCCCTTCGTCATCTTTTTATCTCGTAATTTCTCTCTTCTACTACTTTACTTTAATACTTGCTACAACTCATGTCGTGAATTTTTCGGTCTCATTTTCAAATCTAGAAACTGTAACAAAAAGTTATAGATATTTAGAAAAAAGCAATAACCGAGGAAGGATGTACTTGCAACTTTCATAGTTTCTACAGGCAAGTAAAAAATCTTCTCGTAACATAGAAGCAATTACGGATACATACATACCTATGTATTCATGAAATTTTGGCAGGGGCAGAAGTATTTTTTTATTCTGATTTTCAAGTACTTTCCTATCAGATTTTAAGCCTTGGGTTGAATAAAAAACAAATTCACATAGAATGAACATGCTTGCGTAAGAAGGATGAGTAATATACGTATTTAAAATACGAACGAAACTGGAGAAGTGAGCAGGTTATTTTTTCCAATCTCCCAAGTGTCCTGGATGAAGTTGCCAAAAAATTAATGTGTCTCTATCCTCAAAGTGAAAGTTTAGTCAGGGGAACATCCTTAGGTTTACTGCATAATAATTTGTGCTGTAGACATTTCTCATTCATAGCAAGTAAAGGCATGAGACCTCGCTACTTAACTTACTTTATTTCCGTTTCCTTTCCTAAACCCAAGATTAAGAGATGAAGAGGCTAGTATTGATTGCCAAAAATAAGAATAAGTGTTTCATTTTTTTTGCTGACATCCTTCCGTTTAATCATGAACACGATTCCTATCCACTAGAGTACAAAATAATCTAAAAAATAAAACACAGCAGTAGTATGCACAGGACAGAAGTATGAAATCAATTGAGCTTCTTACAGTCACAGTACAAAAAATTATTTCCAGACTTTTTTCACAAGAATAAACTAATGACTTTTTTAAAATTTGTAACTTACATTTTGAGAAATCAAAGGATTTGCATCCTCCTGTTTGCACCTACTTCTACCGTGGATAGTTACTACAGCCCCCCTCTTTTCAATGAAATTAGAAGATCGATAGAACAACCAAATTTTTTTCTTGGAAATTATAAGATCGCCTGTCAACCTAAATGGAGAATTGTTTATCATGGTGTAGGTAATTTGCATGTACTACATATGCACATATATTGGGTGGGGCTTATTTGCATCATCCCGATCTCGGTGATTATGGTGAAAAATATGCACAGGTATACAAATATATAGATTATGATGATATTTTTTAACGAGGCGAATTGGATGAATAACGAGTCATAAAGATGCGTAGGAAACTTTGCAAGTTGTTGACTTGCCTTACTTATTTTTTGGGCTTCGTAAAAGGACTGCTTGGACTTATTGCATGCGTGTACAGTTTGAGTTTACACCCACGTTTGAGTTTTTACTTCTATGATCTCTAGCTTGCCTTCTGCTATGTTGGGAGTAAGATAGGCGGATTTCCTTTAATAATTTAACTATAATCTATGCAGCGCTGCACGGATTGTCAGAGAAATAGTACAATAGAAACTCTATGATGAATGCATGACAAATTATGTTTGGCTACTAATTCTATAAAATGTGGTATTTGTGATGAATGTTCCTTCAAAAAGTAGGGACCCAAAGTTACACTGCTGATGAGTGAACTTTAAAGCGGTAGAACTGTTCAAGATTTTAAGGCGTTTTTAAAGATAAATGTTGATAAATAATTGTAGCGAGTGGCTAGTGGTAAGGTGATAAAACCATGTGGCGCAAGTAATCTCTGGAGCTACTAATAATTTCCTTTTGTATTATGTATGTTGAACCTGTACCAAACCTTGCGTAAATGAACTGCTTTGTTTCGAAGCAAGTTTGGAGATAAAAATGTCTTTAAATGCGACAGGACTTGTTAACTTAACCATGACAGACAACAAAAGGGGTTGGAAGTTACAGGATAACAAATAGAAACAAATTCCTGTGACACTTTCCCTTCCCCGAGAACATTACAAACATAGTTACCACCCGGATTTTTGAAAACAATAAATTGATTTTATTGACTTCTCTGGAAATTGTTGGTAGGCGGACAGTTTAGCAAAATAAGCAGAGTATAAAAGAATACAGTGTTTTCAGATAGCCTCCATTCCAATAAAGTAATATTTCGTATTATAAGCCCCTTTGAATTAACGTCAAATCCAGATCTACATATGGAAATAATGTTTTTCTGTAAGGGATGAGTGAGTGAAACCTAACTACCCAGTAGCGTAATTTGATAAGAAACTAAATACCAGCCATCAAGTAGTTATCTCAAGAACAAATTGCTTCAGCACCTTCAGCCGTCGTCTTCTAGCTTTACATCCATGCATGCGTGCGTGAGGAAGGTACACAAAAAACTGGGCAAAAACTACCAACAATAATATGTGTAGGTGCGCAAACATTACTGTGGATGGAGTCAGATTCATAAAATAATAATGATTGTACTCATTTAAAAGGCAAGTTAGCAAATAAATCGAGTACAAAGACTATCCACTAACTACCTACGTTTTAGGAAGAAATGAATTCCATGTCCAATTATGGGTACAAAAGGGTGTTAAATCATAATAAATTTAGAGAGGCTCAAAAGCAGGATTAAGGGGATGCTAAATCTCTTAGTAAACGCGTCTTATCCTATTTAAACTCTGGTTGAGATTTAGTGGTCAAAGGGAGTTTTCCTGTGTTCTTTTCACCTTCTTACAAGGGCTTATTTTTTTATGATATTCGTAGTGTTATGTTAAACCTTTGGTACTTTTGCATGTCTCACTGGGCTGGACTCAAACTTCTTATCTGCTCTTGTACATATAAGTTTGGGGGTTATTGTTGCATGTGTCTGTGAGTCGGAAGACTTCACGGATGTGTGATCAAATGGTTGATGTTTTATAACCATATTCGGCCGACTTGAACTATGGCGAACTATGCTGAAGGATGGTGTTTTGATAAGAAAAATATCCAAATTTTTAACTCACTTCTGCATATAAAGGAAGTAGTGGGGATTTATCTTAAAATTAAAGCTCGGGGTTGAATAAAGAGTTGTGTTGGTGGTTTTTACTACCAGCTTCAAGAAGGGAAGTGGTTGTCATTTGGTTGATGAATGATGATTGATAAGGAAGGGTGGATTAATTGTTTGCGGTTTTAATTATTTAAAATAAAGTCTTTCAATACTTAACTGTTATCATTCTACAGTGACAGTCCGTATATTTATATTACAAAAAACATTTACTATAAGTGATGACTGCATAAAATTGGTTAGCCGTTTATTTACAGCTTACACGATTGCCAAATCAAATCGCAACTTCAATTGTCAACTATTTGCTAACATGATAAAGCTACCTAGAATCTTGTCAATCTTCAGCTTTTTAGGAGAGATTAAAATCTTTTAATAGTTCGGTTGCGGTATTTGGTCATCCTTAAAGCTTATAGAAACCTACACATTGGCAAAAAAACGCATACTTGTATCACTTTCTTGAAAGGATAATACACCCTATAAATTGAACACATACGGTATCAACATTAACATTACCATTCAAAGCATCACGTGCATATTAAGTAGACATAGTTATAGTTAGTTATCGCAGTAGTAGATAGATCAGAGATAAATATTATTCTCTTATGTTCATATGGAATCTCACATTTCAGTAACATATGGCTGCGAAATGGAAGGTTTGGTTTGTTTGCATTTGCTTGTCCATTTATAGCCAAGCATTCACTCGTCCGTCCGTCCGTTATTGAATTTGTAGCGTTTCGTCTATCCTTTTCTGCCTATGTAAATCCCGTCTTCTCTCTACCTACCACCTACAAAAACTAACTAAAGCTAAGTTACAAATCATTCTCCTAATGTAACTAACTTTTAAACTAAAGTTTGAAGTACTCCACCTAAACGTACTTCTCCATGTTATTTCCATTATTACTAATGAATTTCACAACCAAGTTTAACAAAGTGGTATTGCCGTTTCATTTCCCCATCCACAAATTGGGTTCTCTCTTCTCTCATCAAGTAGAAATATAAGTTTCTAACGTTCCATCCAATTTCTACTCCTTTTCTCATCCCATTACATTTGAAGAAAGATGTTTTTAACTAGTAACTTTTAGTTCTACTTTCCCATCTCAATCCCTCCATGAGTTGCAGAATTTGGTCCAAATAGTAGTAGTGTAGTAAGTAAGTTAAAGTATAATAATGCTGAAAGTGTAGAGATTGAGAAGTCAGAAATAATTTTATTGCTCACTAACAGCAGCCCTAGCCCTCTTTCTCTCCAAGTCCAAGTGATCTTTATTACTCCCTGCCACTTTGGATTCCAAATCCGGTATTCCTTCCTCCAGTAAACCCTAGCAAACCAAACCCCCTTGTTTTTCTATTGAACTTACCAATTTTTCCTCGAACACTAGCTCTCTTGGCCTTCTCAATTGTACTATTCATCCCTACTCCAATCGTAGTCTTAGTATGCTACTATGCTCTATGCCTGTCTAAATGTTTTGGATCCTCGGGCTCACTTCCGAAAGCCAGGATGGTCATAAACTATTGGAGTGAAATAAAATAAAAGTTAGCGTTCCCCTAGAAGACAATGTTAGAGTTGCTACTTTCTCGTTCTAGCCCTGATGTTGTTAGCTACTGGATGGACTAACTGAATTAAGAGTTAGACCGTTGACACTAATGAAAAGATATCTTCCCTTGCTCACCAAAACTCTCCCTAACAATCGTATTCATTTAATTGATTACTTTAGTTCTAGAGTTGGAGGAAACAAGAGGCTAGGAACTGGGAGGCTAGAGAGGATTGTGGAAAAATTTAGTGGGCTAAAATTGTAAAACTTTTTATGATCGTCTTGTACAATGCTGCAGTAGCAACAAAGCAACCACTTACTTATGTACGTATACTTAATGTATGCATGCATGCGTATCTTCCTTCATCGTGTAGGCAGTTTGCATCTACTGAATGAAAACTTTCCCTACCACACGGTCCAATGGAACGAAAACGAGTGGATAAAAACATTATAGAAACTGCCCAAATGGAGTGAATGCTGAGTTGAGGTGAATCTAGTAGAAGTAGAATACAATGATATATAGAGACAGAGGATGACTTTATATGGTTTTATGTTGCAATAAATTAAAATTATTTTATTATTGTTAGCCTCTATGATTATGATATAAATGGGAATATTATGATGGTAAAAGTAAGGATGGAAATACTCAGGCTGTACTTTGATGGATTTACATCTTATGCCATTATGGATACTTTTTAACTTTCAGCTTATTGTAACTTTAAAAAAGTTTTAGATAATACTATTACTGCAGTTGAACAGATCTAAAAAAAGTAAAACAAAATTATGGTATTGTGAACTATACTGGCGAAATGAATAGTTTTTAGATTCTAAGTCGGAGTTTTTATGTATAAAAGCTTGGAGAAAAAAGGAGAAAGCAGGAGGGAAGATTTTTTGCTAAGTGAGAGACTATCAATAAAGCCATTAAGGGTGTTTTTAGTAGAGCTTTTTGAATATTTATGAATTGGGGATGAATCCAGTACAACAACCTATTATGGAGAATTCTAACTGGAGGGTAGATGCAAGTAAGTAAAAGTAGTCATAGTTGTTGCAAGGGAAGTAAGTATTGTGCAGTGAATAGAATGAGGGGGGAGGATAAATTGTCATATCAAAGGCTCCCGATGGGAATGAAATCACTTGGAAAAATATTCAAGACGATGATGATGATGATGCAAACATCATTATCGCCACTAAAGGGGGTTGGGGATGAGTACACACTAGTACAGTTCCTTACTTCTTACTCTCAGTTATTAAACAAGTAGAATAATTTTTGCTTCTTCAAATACCGACTCTATTTAGTAATTTCAAGTCTATAGATAGGTGAGGAAAGTTAAACCTTTTCTGAAGATTATAGCCGAAACTTTAAAAAATATCGGTGAAATAACTTAGTCGATTAAAATGCTCGCTATGTCATCAAGGAGTTAATTTTTCATTGTGTTTTAGTAGCCAGGTAGTACATATAATATCCTAATATGATATTTGCCCTAAAAGGATATACAGTCTCTGTGAATTGCTTCAGCAACGGGCAATTGGGAGTGAGGGTTTTTCTAACTAAAGGTTAGAGCTATATATACGAACTAGTAGATTACAAATAAATAATTCATAACGTTGTCTAACAAAACTACCTAATGACAAATGAGAGTTGAGGAGTGTTGTCATCTTGGGTTAGGTGTGCTAGGAATCCAAACCAAATTCATTGAAAATGATATCTCTGATTATAATAACATGATGGAGCTGATGAACAGGAGTTGATTGATAGCAGACGGACGGTGATGTGGATGATATCAGGTTTCTATGCGTCATTTGCTACTAGCCTAAACTTCAAAGTTTGTATAATTACAGGTTATATTCGTAGTTGTCAGTAAGTTTGAATTCTAACGAAGATGAAAAGAACGATTTATGGATGGGCTTTTGTTGATATAGGCATACTGTCTTGTTTTGACAGCTTAGTTATTGAAATCAGAAAATTTCGTCATAAATGCATTATTAATATACCTAATAAAGCATGGCATTTATTAATCGATAGAGGAAAATACTTTAAAAACTGTACCCTCCAAGAATAAATAGCAAATTTTAGCATTGAAAGATACCATATTGAACTACAGTTCTTACCGATTGTAGCTGATTGTTTTCAAGAGAGAAAAGTCATTGTTGAAACTAGCTGTCAGCAGTTAATCATAATTAAAATTCAGTACCTTGCTTGGAGTAAAAACCGTGTAGGATGTCAAACAATACTCGTACGGATTAAGATACCGTCGTATTTTGCATTCATCATGAATGCATTATAGTTTAATTACGCTCTCTTAAGATTACTAATTGAGAATATGGAAAACATTATGGTATCTTTGTACTGTCATCTCCTGGACATGTATCCAATTCAACGCTATTATTACGTGTGCTATAGATGCACATGCTACTTTACTCCCTGCAGTTTTGCTCTTTGCTGTACAATAAGAAAGACGGAACAGACTAACAAACAGATATAGTATTGAGATTTGAGTAGAGTACATATTTCAACTGATTAGTAACCCTTCATCAAGAACTATTTATTTAAGACGCATATTATTGTATTGTAGCAAATAAATTATGGAGCTGCTCCCTTGATAGTGTTTAAAAAAGATTATTATTAGACAGACATAGTCTTGCCTGGAGGAAGTATTCAACCAACAAATTCTCACATTATTTTTCATTTAGTTCCAAAACTTCATATCTACTTGCTTCCTTAAGAATTTATCCACCCCCGACGGAACTTAGCATGAATGCAGTTTCTGTTGGTCATTCTTATCACTCTTTGGATGAACTACTTACATTTCTGCAGTATGATACTGCAGAAACAAAACACCCAAATCCGGTGCATGCTCTGATTTTTGCATAAAGAATTTATATGATAAGCCACATTTTAATGTAAAACATGGTACTTGGTACTAAAACCACTAACGATCTCTGACTGCACTGAAATGTTGTTTTTATTTCTGGGAAGATTTTTGCCCACGCAAAAGATCCACTTGATCCATTACATAAGTTTAAGTGAACTGAAACTGAAACCTCTAGCCAAAAATCTAAGCAGTGAATAAGATGAGAAAGACTCATTTTTTGACTATCGTTTCCTATCAATAGGGAAATCATTGTTGAACTCCACCCTGCAGCAGCCAAGATTAAAATGACACTTCTTATCATTGTACTGTCGTTTCTTACTGTTTACTACACTTGCATTTACAACGTATAGAATAAGTTGCTTCCAATTCCCTTCATTTAAAAGTAGACGCAGAGTTGAGAAGATCCTCAGATATGGTAAAGTCATTAGATGAATCTGATACAAACATGCAGCAAGGACAACACAATGAAAATGAACCAGTACATCTCGCCTTGTTTGGCTGGCAATCAAATGGAAAAACTTAACTGGTTAGGGAGGAAAAAAAATTATTAAAATGATATATGAGCAGAGATCTCGAACGATCAAACGCAATCCAATTTCCCTTCATGTACTCACTTTATTCCCACTTGTATAATAGTACCACATATTTTACTTGTAGCCTGTTGTAGTTTAGTAACTGAGTTGAGGATAACTAACACTACAGAAGTGCATAGTTCTTACAACAAACAGTTTTATTTGACAATATCAAGTAAGTGCCCAATGCTGCCATTAAATTAAGCAGAAAATGGAACTGTCGTTTTGGAAAAGATGAGATTAGAACCAAGATTTCCCTCAGTAGATGATACAATCCCTTGGATCTTATTTACTCTAAGGATTTGTGCGGTTGGTTTAGTGGTAGTGCTAGTTGGTGGCTTGGTTTTGGTAATACATCCACTCCTTCGTGTGTTAAAAATGCGTATGAAGGAACCGTAGTCTACATGTACAGTAGTTGTAAAAGACTTTGTGGGATCTGGGTGGAAATGTATTTTCGAGATTAATATCTTCTTCAAAAGTAATATTTCACTTGGGAAAAGAAAAGTAGAGAGATCCTAAATAAAGCTAGTGATTTTTACACAGGATCATATCCTTCTTCTACAAGAGATAGGAAGAGGGAGAGATTTAGTTTTAGGTTAACTATACGAATTTTTTGACAAATGTGAATATTCCGGGGATGTAACTAACTTAAGCTTCGGATGTCAGATAAGGAAAAGTGCCATGTCACTTTTTTTCTGTGCATCAATGAAGAGTCAAACTTTGTTCTTTATTTTTTTTAAACATTTATATTTCACATTTAATATTTGAAAGTTTTTACCTCTTTGCAGTATATTAAAATTTGAGCAACAATGCTGTTTAAAACAAATGCGTAGCACTCACCGATTTCATTTAACGAATAAGTAATGCAATCCTGGATAAGTTTTTAATTAACATCAAACTTTTGACCATCTCACAACTAAACTATAAAATCCAAGGACGCTGTCCTCAAGTTTCTAGTAAAGTGTGATTGCTGGTATCTTATTCTATCCAACATCAACCATACCTTACAATATTGGAACTAAACCGATGAGTAGAAGCATCTCACTTCACAGTCCGTGATCATAAAATCCACAGAGTTCCTACCTCTAGGAAATCTAAAATAAAAATACAACTATTAGATGGCCATCGTCCAATCATCTCGCTTCAGCTACTTATTCCTCACTAGACCTTCCACCTACTGCTACTTTTACTCTTTGAATCATTTACTTTCCCCATCATATCTTATATTTTTCTATCATCTATCTCATCACATATTATTAAAAAGTCTCTCTCTATCTTTAGAATATCTATGGATATGACTGGGAAGGTTATGCTTGTCAATCGAAACATTTGCTGAGAAAAGGTTCACTAGATTTAAGTGAAGTTGAGTGAGGGAGAGGGCAATCGAAATAGACAGTTACAAACAGGCTCATCCAATCTTCCTCTTTTAACCAGGCAAAGCATGAGGGGGACTCTTACTTTCTATAACATATTCTCGCCTAGTTTCCTGCAAAGAATAAACTGGACTGGTATTGCATACTATCTCGGTCTGTACTGATCTTTCCCTTGATATTATTTGTTTGTTGTGTAGTTCAACCAAACAAGTAAAAACATTTCTGAACAGAGTAGAAGAGCAAAGAAGAAAAAATATAATAGTTAGAGTACACAGTCTTTTTGGCGAGGAAATTTATGGTCGGAGAGAAAGAGAAGACAAGTTAGCTGATGCGTATCGGCACAACTTCCTTCGACGACCACCATCAACCATGTTCCAGGCAGCTAGGCACTATTTTTACTACTTATACCAATAATATTAGAACTACTATAGTACTACTACTACTACTTCTACCAATTTCTACTTCTAATACTACTTATACCAATATTATAACTACTACTACTACTACTTATACTACTTACATCATTGACTTTTAAAACATATAGATAAACAGATCCGAAGATCTTATATCAGTAAACAGTTATTGTATCTTTCCAGTCTACAAAAGATACGAGATTGTTTGTATCCAGGGACGGAGGAAAGAGAAATGCAGGGGTCAGGGCTCTTTCTTTTGTGTCTGCAATGAACACATCATTTCATTTTGTGTACTTCCTGGTAGCAGTAGTTGTTGATCTTATTGTGCTTTATGCTCTATTCTAACACAATTCAAAAAATGTTTTATTTGCTGAGCTTACATAGTAGAATTATTGTAGAAGTAGAAGGTTGATCGCTCGATTGTACTTTTATTTTGGCTGCCATTTTAATAAAATCTGGTTATGGTAGACTGTCTGGATGTCTGGATCATATTTCTATTTCTATTTCGCGATGTTCTAAGTCTTAAGAATTCGCAATCTTTTTGAGTTGCAAAAGTATTTGTTTATAGATTGAAGACTGAAAATAGGTTTTGTTGGATGAATAGAAACATGCTACACTGAGTGGCTCTAAAATTTAGTGGTGATAGCTCAGATTTAGATCCTAAGCTATAATTTTATTTGCGTTCTATCGTTCTGCTAAGGACTTGAGAATCAAGGTTTTTTCCCTTTTCATTTCCAATCCAATATCAGTTCTCTTTTTTATAAGGCCCATTAGTGCTGCTGTGGATGGAAAAATTCCTTTCAGGTTAGAAATAACTTTAGAGAAAGCATTAAAATAAAAACGAAAACTAAACAGTCAACAGACTATGAATAGTGGGTGGACGGCACATTAATGGTTAAAACCCCTCCACATCTTCACCACCATTCATTAGTCTTTCGGTTACCGTTTCTCGGCTATATGATCGATACTACAATATAAAAAGCAGTGTACAAAATAGGGGAATCTATAAAAAGAATTTTACTACGGGAAATAGATAAAATTGAGAGCAGGCGTAACAAAGCGTTGACCATGCATGAATCCATCAAGCCATTTACAATCTAAAGTAGCTCCCGTAAGTATTTTCCCGGTCTGCTCTTCCCAACAGTTTTTCTTTCACGCAGTTTACTTTAAGCAATGCTTTAAATATGTATATCAAGCATTTATTCTGAATGGAATAGTTATATTTATGAAACTAGCATTGAAGGAAATATTAAGCATGCTGTAGTATCGAAATCGTTATCATTCATTCAACTCTAGAGGTTTCCAGTGAAGGTTTCTTTCTGGGCTCGGATTTTTGCTTCCTATTTTCTCTCATTTCAGATTCAAGATAGGGGACTTGCCAAGTTATAGTTTAACAGCTCCTTGCTTTCTTAACTGAACAGTTCTACAATGCTCATTTATCAATGAAGCGTAAGCAGCATACAATTTTGAAATAGAAATGTCAGTATTTCATCAATCAGTATCTACATAGGGGTATATAGTTAACTAAAATCATGGTAAATTTAAAGTTGTCTTATAACTAAATTTTCTTGAAAATTAAGCCACGTAAATGCCAACACAGCCCCTTCACAGTACAGTCTACTGCAATTTATTCATTGCCAACTAAAAGTTTTAAACCAACCCAATGAAAATGCAAAATCGCAACTGATTAATTATAAAACTAAGTAATAAACCTTATCAAGCAAAAAGAACCATAAAATGAAGAGAGCAAGACTAGTAAAAAAAGCTCAAAAAGCATGAATAGAAATAAAAACCGGTTTGGTTCACCCTTGATTCACTTTTTCAAAAGGAACAACGAACCAAACCACCGATAACCCTTTCAAAGGTACCAAGAAATAAAATAGCATAAAAGAACTTTCTCCAAAAACAGGAAGAAGAATAGGAACATGCCAAAAAACCTATTGAATGTCCCAAATAAAAATAATAGTTAAGGTTCTATGTTCTAAAGGAGGTAAGCTTATATCTTTGGATAAAAAAAGATGTTGAAAAGTACAGATCCTTGGTCCCCTCCTTCTTTCTTTTCTGCTAGAAATAAGGGAGTAAAAGGGAGAGATTTGTCAAAACTTTCTCAATTGACGGATAAAAAAGTGGACGTTTCCCGGCGCCAGTCAGTCCCATCCTAGAATCCTAAATGGGATGATAGTCCACTACTACTAGGACTTTCATTTCACTATCTTTCACTATGTCAAAGTAGAGATATGTTGGAAGGAAAGCAATCTAAGTGGGAAAGTTTCCTCGTTTTATATAAGCAGTTAAACAGCAGACTTATTATAATGTAAGGATAGTGAAGGGATGAACAAAACCACTACTAAGAGATAGGTTCAGAAGATACAATAATATTTTTGATAATCTAAATGAAATGCTGTATAAAGTAGAGTGTTTAACATCCCTTCTTGGAACCCTCGCATGTATATCTGGATGTATTTGTAAAAATTTAAGACAAAGGGTTACAAACCCCTACTAAGAGTGGTAGTACTTAATTCAAAGTTAAGAACGTCTAAGCAGTGAAATGGAATTTATAGCCCGAATAACCAGTTTATATGAGAACTTTATTTGTCTACACGCTAGCGTACTATTAATGGAATATGATATGTTTATTGAGCATAGAGGAATTGAGTATCTAGGGACTTTCGTATAATACTTGTCTCTTTAGGAGATAAACCGAATCTCAGTGAGTTCACTAGACTTGGAGCCAGCTCGTAACTCTTGTTACTACGCGATCCTACGTACGCGTACCCTTGCAGAAAGACTTAACTAGCACTGGTTACAGTTACAGCTACTGCTACTACTGCTTGTTTGGGTTGGGGTGGTTATAAATACTTAAAAAAATCAGGGTAGTTGTAAAAAAAAAGTAAAATCCGGGCAACTTTCCCCGGCGTCAGAAAGTCTAGCTCCAAGGGATTGGTTGGCTTTCACCACTTTCACCCGCCTTCAACCTCCGCCTCCAAAGCCGGCTTGGATGAAGGGAGATCTTTGGTAATTTTTTGTCCCTTCAGTTTACACTTGGACTTGGATGAGCTAAGTCACTTTACTAAGGACAGTTCTTGATAAATCCTCCCTATACCTACGTACACAACTATTTGGCGTCTGTCTGAGATTTGAGACAGATTTAAATCCATTCAACCTAAATATAACCCTCCGGTACTAGTTGTAAGGGTACCAATAGGGCTTCTTGTGACGGGGGCAGCATGGAATTAATTTTGAGACTCTTTACGATCCCCACTACCCCCACCAAGGATCAGGATATTAATGATAATCCTTTGAATCCTTATAAAAAAGGGGAGATCTTGAGGCAGCCTGAGACTTTAAGGGATTCAAGAAGTGGACTTGATCCCTTCGATAATTCTTTTAGTAATCCAAACAATGGAGTTTATGGGAAAAGGCTACAGTTATTGTGGCTAGAATTGAGAAAGCGTCTCTCTACTTCTGAAAAGACTTGTACAGATTTAAAATCTGACCCTTTCAAATCTGCTGGCTATGGCTGTAGCAACTCTCCATGTTTTTTCCATTTTTCCATCTTTAAGGGTTTCCTCATTTGGGAAACTTCAATATGGAATTTTAATACACTATTTATTTGACAGGAGTACCAGTAAACAGTGTAACTAGAGTCGGATAAAGAGACAGGTGTGTGGAACAAATTTAGTGAGTTTTTTCCCTAACGTTGACTGAGTGAATCTTGTCTTGTCTCATTTTTCATCATTAACGCCCACTAGTTTATCTCGAAGATTTTATTTCTCATGCGATAAATACTTCCTTGTGACTTAGCAGTGAATCTTGTATGCAAAATCGTTTTTAATATAACGTTTATGTCAAGCTTTAAGCAAGATGCATTTACTAACACTTGGTTCTGCTTGTCTTCAAACCTTGGAAAAAAATATTAAACTGGAATCGCCTAAGCCTGAAGGTAGGTTGTATTTGTACTTGGTGGTACCTTCGTAAAATACATTGGGTATGAGCATATACCTTGTTGCTTTTGGGTTGAGTTCTTTCTTATTACTTTTTTTGAAGAGTATCGTCATATTTGTCGCAATTTTAGCGTAGGTTTCATCATTCATTGGGTTATCTTAAGAAGGTAATTGCCTGCTACAAATATGGACTGTGTCTTCCTTACGCTGTCTCGTCTGGGTATTCGTCTGTTGCTTATGGAATTTAGGCCTAGCCTAGCTTTAATTTAACTTTAGTTGAGTGAGACAGAGATCGTATACTGCATTGCATACAAAGTCAAAACAGCAGATGTGTTGCTTTAAAAATTCATCTTTGAACAATTTTTCGAGCATTTAAACTGCATTTATGGCATGCTGTTCTAACTGCTCATATACATGATCTTAAAAGAATTCACCATTTTTTGGTGTAATTAAGACTGCAATTTTATGTGGCAATAAATGCAAGAAAGTAAATTTAATGATAATTTCTAAGTAGAAGTTTTAGAGTTGATGGTCTTGATGGAATGGAAATGAGATGGAAAGAAGGGGGCGATGGTTTCTGATGGTGAGATTATTATCTGTCCTGCCGTAGAGTTAATTTGATTTCGATAGGATTATGCAGATTAGTTGACTTTTGTAAGGTTGTCCTGTAAAAGGTCCCCTCCATCCTAGCAGACTTTAAGCCGTCTGGTATAATTAAGCAAATAGTTGCAACGCTACTCCTACTTACTTCACTTCATGTAATTCCAATAATGTTTCTCTGACCTTAGCTCATGGAATTAGGAAAGAGGGCAACTATCCAATATGAGAAAGATAGAAAGCCTTTAATGCATACCCAACCGTAGTGGCAGTAGCAACCACTTACCTTCAGCATAGTTCTAGAATAGAGGCAAGCAAGTCTCTGAAGTTGAATGAATAATTTATCACTTTTCTCACACCTTTCGTTTAACGTTAACTAACTGCTGCAGCGGATAAGTTATATGCATTAGTTATTCTTAGCACGGGGTGATTTAATGAGGGAATTAATTGGATTGGGAGGCAGTGGCGTGTAAACCTATTTCATCGTACTCTAAGAACTTAACGAGGTGGGCTTTCTTCGGTGAGACGAAAGTTAATCTCTAGCAGATTCCTTAAGCGTCATTCCAGAACAAGTACAATGAGATATATGGGGATGACATGGGATGTAGTAAAATAACATCAGCAAATACCAAGCTCCCGATAAGCATTTACAAGAAACATAGCATACACCTACTTAGTTAATAAAATAAATCAAGATATTCGCAAAGATAATTTTAACACAATAAAAACGTTCATAGATAATCTAAATTTTATTAAAAATATACTCTGAATTCATTGCAGATATCCACTACCAGGCTAAAACCTCCCTTAAGGGTCCCCCCGTCAACGACTTTTGACCTTATGACCTCAAAATTCCAACATTTTGGAATAAACTACTCAACAAAGTGACAATTACCCTATAAAAGGAAAGCTTGCCAGGAAATAGCACGGAGAAAGCGGCCTTTGCAGAGGAAGGAGAGTCTAAATTCTGCCAAGATCAAAACCTCTTCACTCCGAAAAAAGCTTTATTATAGGCTGGGCTGTTTATTTTGAGTATTTGAGTTGTAAATATTTCAGTTTTTTTTAGGTTTTTTTCGAAAAAAAAAAACTTAGAAATATTTTTAGAAATTATTCTTGAAATTTAAATACATTGTAAAAGTAGCAAAAATGGCACTATCACTGAGGATAAATGT